>BPLQ01014158.1:0-106041 GCA_021605075.1 Caerostris darwini
ACGCGAATGAAACAGCGGGGTATCCACTTGTAAAAAAATACTAAATAGATTTGTGTAATTGTGATTTTTCAGTGACAGTAGTTCAGTGACAAACAGTTTCAGTGACAGCCAGTTTAGCAAGCGTATGCTCGCTGAGAGCGCGTACTCGGCGACTGGTCTAGAAATTATAGATAATGGCAGCAAAATTAAAACGGCTTTGGCCCTTGGTACTTAATGGAGTAAACACTATGGCCTAAGGCTGGAAAGTTTGGAGACCTCTGGTCTAAACGAAGAGTAATGTTGGGATTTAACTTAATATCTCTCCCTTTATTCTAATCTCCATTAATCTCATTATTTATTATTATATTTAGGTTTTGATTTTGATTTTTCAAAAAAATGACGGAATCATGATTTTTGAGTTTTGATCCTATGGAATTTCTGCAGAAGCAACTCGAAAGATTTGTTCGGAATATCGAGGATCTATAAGTAAAAGTCAAGTTCAGCTGCACTTTCAATCGTTTTTTTTTCTTTCTATTGTAGCTGTCAAAACACTTAGACAGCTGGTTTTGATGCCTTAAGGCAAGCGCTGCATAGACGTTACTCACTTAGCACTACCCAGGAGGTGCGTTTAGCTTGAAGATAAGCTACTGACGCAGAGTAACACTACCCTAAAGCTCTACGATCATGTTAGACCGGGACCTACGGTTTAAAATGGATTCTGAACCACTACAAACGTCCATGGCACCACTGGGACTCGAACTTGAAGTACCAAGCCCCAGCGCGCTAGCCATTCGGACATCAGGCCCCTCCTTTCAAAAGTACAGAGAAGGTTTGATTTGTCGCTCTACGGTTATCTTGTGCACACTTTGGGCTAATTAGACCGGGGCTTACACTTTTAAAGTGGATCTCGAACCACTCAGTGGAAAACCACTCAGGTATTCCCATACGAACAATAGTAGTGGAGCACCTAAAAGGGTTAGGAGAGGTTTCTCCAGCTGGAGTTTGGATTCTACAAGAGCGGCGGCCTCATAGCCCAGTGGCTTGCACTCTGGCTTTTGGTAACACAACCAGCAGGTTCAAATCCTGGCGGAGGCATGGATGTTTATTAGTGGTTCGGAATCAACGTTAAACTATACCTCCCGGTCTGTTTAGCCCCCGTGTTCAAGATGACCGTAGAGGGACAAACTAAACCCTGGCACTACAGTCCATGTTGAACCATGGCCGTCGAACTAGTGCCATATTCCGAAACAGGTGATGTTTTATATTGAGTAGGGTTGGCAGCCTTACGTCCCAACATTCCATAGTAATGTTAGGCGGGGCCTCAGTGGAGTGTGGGGATTTCGAAGCACTGCAAGCATCCATATCACTACCGGAATTCTAATCTGAAACTTGTGGGACCGAGTGCCAGAACGCTAGTCACTCGGCCATCAGGCCGCAAACATTAAACTCAATATTTTATAATTTCAGAAGATGGAAAGAGGCTGCCTGGGGGCCAAGTGGCTAGCGCTCTCGCCTTCGGTATCACAGCCTTCACGTTCGAATCCTTGCGGTTGCATGGATGTTTTGTTAGTGGTTCGGAATTTACATTAAGCTGTATGTCCCAGTCTGTCTAGCACTCGTGTGCACAAGATGACCATAGAAGGATAAACCAAACCAATTACAAAAGCCAACTGCTCAAAATAATCAGCAAAGCGTAAATGTTTGCGAGTGACTAATCACAAGAAATGATCCTTTTTTAAAGAGAGCTGTGACTGGGGACAGAAATTTGATGATTTATGCAGCACATACGATGTGTAAGCCATAGAAAAAAAAATTAGCGAAGCCATGATTACATGCAAAGAAGGTTTTGCTTTGTTTATTGTTAAGATGCGAAATAAGTGGTTTGTCTTGGAGTGCTGGACAATAACAAATTATTACCTCAGACATTTACTGCCAACGATTAGAAAACAATTCACTAAGTGATCTCTATTAGTCATTAGATAGAGTATGATTCTTCAACAGGATAACATCCGGTTTCACACAACATGAATAATCAACAGAAGCTGGAAGAATGTATGACAAAAATTCTACCTAATCCAAATTGTAAGCTACTATACTAGCAGCTCGTTGTGTCAGGATGGAATACTGTCTTTGTAATAATACTAATCTCTTTATTTACACTATGAATACATACATACACTTGGCACCCTGTGCCTCTACTACATCAGTATTATTATCTAAACGCCAAGAGCCGGTCCCTGACCGCCTGTTTTGATCTGACGCTCCAAGCGTTCACCTCGTGGTCTCAAGATCTCACCGCAACTGCCACTTACCACAATGGACCACAGTTAAGGACCCAGTTACTGGTCACAATTACCAGTTACAACCGCGACCTCTCGCGGTTATAATTAAACCTTACAACATCATAATCCAGATGCAGTCCTATTAATCTGTTTAGGTCACTGCAGCATTTTCTTGATAGAAACTGTTCAGTAATAAACAGGCGATCAAAAAGTATTTTGCTGGAAAAAAAATTAAATTTTCAAGATCAAATCGTTGCCAAAAGATGATTAAATGTCATGGAAAATCATAGTTACTATACTAATGGTTAAATATTTGCAACAATAAATGTTTATTTTTTTTCATACAAAATCTTACATTTATATTTCGTTCTAGGGCGTGAATAGCCGAGTGGATAGCGCTCTGGCGCTCGGTACCACAGGTTTCGGGTTCGAGTACTGGCGGTGCCATGGATGTTTGTAGTGGTGCGGAATCCACTTTAAAACCGTAGGTCCCGGTCCTAGTAGGGCGTTGCGGGGGCATTGTTACTCCGCGTCCGTGGCTTATCTTCAAGTTACTCGCTCCCCCTGGGTAAAGCAAAGTGAGTACGTCTGTGCAGCGCTTTCCTTAAGTCCTCCAAGACGTTCATGTCTAAGTGTTTGCCAGCTGCATTAGAACAAAAAAAAATACTAATGGTTAAATATATGCAACAATAAATGTTTATTTTTTTTTCATGCAAAATCTTACATTTATATTTCGTTCTGTCTATTAAATAGGTTTATTAATAAGTTATTGAATTTTTTTTTTACTAATCAGATTTTTTTTTTTTAAAATTCCGAATATATTGACAGAATTTGAACAACGGTAATTGCTATGTAATGGATGGATTTCATCACAGAAATCCGTATGCTTATAATTTTACGAATACTTATAAGTTTGCTCTTGGGAACTAACTTTATTGAATATATCCCTTTTGAAATATTGTATACTAAAGCCTACTTTGCCTGGATTATAATTCTTCGTTTTTTTCCCTCATTACCCTACAAAAACTACAGTTAGTGATTTAGGGGAAAAAATCCCTTTTGCTAGTATTTAAGCCAGAAACAACTCTATTCACTCTTCTTTCGAAGAACACATGGAACCGTCAAGCAATAAATCTCCAGCCGTGGAATCTTCAAGCAGTGAATCACCAAGAAATGATTCTCCTGCCATACAATCTTCAAGTATTGAATCTCCCAGCAATGATTCTCCAGCCATGCAATCTTCAAGCATTGAATCTCCCAGCAAGGATTCTCCAGCCATGCAATCTTCAAACAGTGAATCTCAAAGCAACGATTCTATAACCATTCAACCTACAAGCAGTGAATCTCCAAGCAATGATTCTCCAGCCATGCAATCTTCAAACAGCGATTCTCCAGCCATGCAATCTTCAAACAGCGATTCTCCAGCCATGCAATCTTCAAGCAGTGAATCTCCGGCCATGCAATCTTCAAACAACGAATCTCCAGCAATGCAATCTTCAAGCAGTGAATCTCGCGGCATAGAATATATAACCAGGCAACATTCGGAAACGGAATATCGAATTGATTCTCCAGACATGGGATCTCCAAATCTGGTACATCCACAAACGAAGCATATTATTTGGGATCTTTTAACTGCTATGAACGAATTTTACAAAAACGAATACATCGAACATGATATGTATTCGCTGTTGCCGAGCAATTGCCCCCGCTGCGAATGGATTAAAAGCAGTTATGTTCGTGATTATTTGCAGTTATTGAGCGTTCATATTCACAAGTGTTGTTTTATTGTATTCGAAAGAAGATTCCGGCGTTCATCATTTTTGCCTTTGCGTTGGCCTGAAGACTATTGTAGAAAGTTAATCGAACATATTCGTGAACTCGCACCATCCGAAGACATGTGGTCTACATTTATGTTCTTATGTGCAGTTTTATGCGAGTTTGGTTTGTACTACAGTATAAAATATTTCTCAAACACTCCAGCGGTTGAAGCGTGTCTGGTGGAAGTGTTCGAAAAACACTACAGTAGAATGTTCGAAAATGAAGATACATGGAACTGCCTCAATCAAGAATGCCATAGGAAATACTATAAACTTAGCTTTGAAACTATACCGGATACAATGAAGGAAGAATACGTGCATCGTTTATTCTCTAGTATTGAAGAGATAAAATCTTTTCTTGTTGCATTGAATTCCTTTGAATTTGATACCGAAGAAACAGAAGCTGCGGAAGAGCCGCCGAGTTCTCCAAAGCTTATTCTAGAAGAGAATAAATCGCTGAGATTGTTTTTTGATAAATTGGTTCAAGATATTTTTGAAAGTGAGATGGATAATTTGACGGATACTCCCGTTTCAACAGACGAGGAAAGACACTGCAGGGAGATTAGTAAAGCTACATTTCTGTTTTGTAATCAATATAGAAATCACTTTAATGTGGTTATTGAGACGTGCTTCCCATTAGTGCCGAAACAATATGACGATATCAGACAAGAATACATAAAGAATTGCATGTTCTTGCATTTTTCAAGTGTCTATCGAAGTTACGGAGTAGTCCAATACTTCGATATTATCATGCTACTGGCATATTCGGTAGAACTGCCAAGTACATTGATGAAAATATAAGCGATATTTCCGTCTCCGTAAAAGAAGAGTTGGCAGATTTCCTAACCTTCTACCTATGTAAACCTTTCAAAGACAGCTGCGACATTGAGATGAAGAGAATGGAAGTGTTCTGCAACTTCATCGTGAAGGGTGGGAACATGGTTTTTTGCACTTTGGTACAATTGTCGAAAGAACATCTTCCTCAATCGGGTTCCCCTCAATCTGAAGAATTAAAAGAAGCTTTTAACTTTCTACAGAAAGTCGGAGAACTTGCAAATCCTTCAGTATCTCTTACAAATCACGATATATATTCCGTAGTAAACGAAATGAGGGCACAAAGACATTTACATACCATGATCTGGAATGCTGTTCAATCCCACATCGAAGAATATACAGCCACATTCAGCTTGTCAGATTCTTGGAATATAGAACGTCATATGCGTTTCGATTGCAAAGAAGATAGAAATAGACTATCAATACTTAAGAACAGTATTCGGCAATTCAGCTGGTGGTTAAGAAAGCCTTTCAGAGCCAATATCTTCATAACTGATCAGCCCGAAAATCTGAAATCGGATAAGGAATTTCAACTTTACGTGGTGAACCGAGTTTTCCAACTCGTTGAGAAAGCTTCGCCATTTGAGTTTTTAGTCGCTTTCACATTTGTCACGGAAGCTTTGATTCACTGCAAGAAATTGGAAGCGATGCCTGATGTACCTTTCGGAAACTTGGTCAAAGTGTGTTGCGAAGCACTTCTCTACATGTGGCATCAAATATTCAATGAAGTTGGCGAAGATTGGCTTGACATTGAATTTGCAAGTTACTGCCGAGGCATCGCTATGAAACGCGATATATTTGTATCGCTTCCTGATGCGAGTGATGAACACTTTGATATAAAAGAAAGAATTATCGGATGATTTGCTAACAATTCTTCGGTTAGTTCCACAAAAATACAAACGTAATATAGACAGAAATGCCTAATTCGCTGCTTTACTGTAGTATCACTTGAAATATTTTAAATTGTCTTAATCTAATTACGTTTGTTTGAAATTTCCTTTTTTTTATATAGATTTGAAAAACTACTTTTTAAATCTACGTTAGATGGCAAAACCTTCGAACCTCCTCATAATTTATGAATTGGTGATTTCTTTGCAAGTTTCATGTAAAAGCATGCAAAATAATCCTTGCCTCCTATACAAACTTCTTTCCAGTTTTTAAGCTCGCTTGATAAGTTTTGCAAAAACAATAATGCTTTGAAAATTTGAAATAATTTGGCATTTTTAATTGGTGCGAAATATTTCCAAATCATTTGATAATCACCATATATCTGTAATTCAATTGCAATAAGTTGTGTAAGATTTTAAGCAATCTTTATTGATTATTCTAAGATTTTTTTCCTAGTATGATCTTTATGAAATTCTATTCAAAGAAAGCCTTTTAAAAGCTTCTGTTTCTTGCTTAATATTTCTCAATTTTACAAATTCGGTATTTTTAGGATACTTTTAAATTACCTGTAATAATTAAGAATATTACTATTAACTTATTGATTTTTAATATGTATCGCAATGTTCTCGTTTTTAACGTTTAAACATTTTTATCAAATTTTGTCTTAACTTGCAGTTTGTGTTTGTATCGTAATATTTTTAGTGATCTTTCTTTTTAAGAAATAAAGTAATTCTTTGCATGGTTAAAGTTTGTTATTTTTATATACACGAACTTGCATTTTACATCTAGGTAAGGAAATGTTAGTTTCGATGGCTTTGTTGTACTTGCCAACGTAAAAACAATGACTACTCATTTCAAAAATACTTTGGTACATGTTTGGATGTTTTTTTAGCAGTGAAAGCAAATTTGAAGCACTTTCCAAAAGATAAACAATTCTTTTATTCAAAACGCTGGAATTGATGAACACTTGCCTTCTAAGAGGTGACCCAGTGGCCAAAGGGCCTCTCTGACTCTGGCCTTTGGTACCACAGGTTCGAATCCTAGCGGTGATATGGATGTTTATTAGCGGTTCGGAGTCCACGTTAAACCGTAGACCCCGGTCTAATTAGCCTAAAACGTGCACAAAATGATCGTAAAGCAACAAACGAAACCAGAGATACCATTTTCCAGTTCTTAAAGAAGTTAATCGGGTTTTGGTAAATAGTCACAACTACATTGTATTCAATTGAAAACATATGAATGCTTGTAAGTTACCACTTCAGTCCAGTGGTAATGTGATCAGTTTGTGTGTAGGACTCGGGATGCAGTCATTGTAATCAAATCCATAGCTTTAATTAACTTATGCTCTGAACTGACCAAATTTTTACATGACTTGCCAAAGTTTTTTTTTTTTTTATCCACGCCAAAACAATAAGGCAATAATACTTAAATGTCCTCCCGAAATGCGACTTACTTTCATCGTCCTTCGGTGGACTGTTAGTAGTATGAATACGATTATAACATTGTGACCATTGATGTTCAAAGGCGATTACAAAATCTAGATTCTTCCCTAGGGAAAAATTTACTACTACACCACACTATATCACTGTGCCTAGAGCCGAGTTGCCCCTATACAGTTTGGGAATGATGTGGGTGAAATGAATGAACGCACGATGGAGGCGGAAAAGTTTTGCATAATTCATTTTTGGAGGTACAGAAGCTGAACAATGGGGAAAATTCATACAAAAACATTACTAAATATCAAAGATTAAAAAAAAAAAAAAAATTGAGGAAGGGTGAAATACGAAATATATAAAACGTTAGAAAAGATATTGGGAAAATAAAAAGTTAAAAGCAATATAATACAATAAACACTACAATGGAGATTATACAAATCTGATAGCTGAAGGAATATTCATCAAATCAATTATTATAGAATTTAGAAAATCTTGATAGCTAATAAATAAATAAATGGTAGAAGCAGTTGCTATAGTAAAAAGCAGGAGATATACACCTAGCATATTTATCTCTCGTGTAATAACTAGAAAAGTGTTATTCACATAAAAAATTTTGATTGTGCAATTTGGAGTCTAAATGGAAAAGAAAGCGAATTGTTTCAAATTTAGTGTGTCCTAGAAATATGCTCATGCACCCACTTAAATATATACATTATAATACAAAATTTCCTTTGATACATTCACAAGCATAAATTTTTTAAAACAAATTACTTACCTATGCAAACATAGTACGGTTATGTTACCTTAAATATATACACAAGCAAAGATTATTATATATAGTTAATTACCTTACATAATACACAATCATGAATTATTTTATACAGCGAATTACCTTAAATATTCTAGCACAGTATATGTATACACTTAGAATACTTAAAAAGTAAAATTACTTTAAATATACACTCAAAATATATATACACACACTTAATCTTTGTAAGAAGCAAAATTATAAGTATACACACATGATGAGTAAACACATATCAATTGTTTTATAAAGCAGGATTACTCTGTTTATAAATACATTCACACACGCACAAATTAAAATATATATATATATGTAGAAAAAGGAAGTATGTTACTAAAAATTGTTTAAAGATTTGTATACAAAATATTGTTTGACACTTAGTCCGGGATAAGTAAGAATAACAACAAACAACACAAATTCATTCACAAATAAAGTTTTTCAAATAAGATTTTCACAAATAAAGTTTATCATATTTCGGGTTTTGAGTCGAGACCCTTTGCATTTTAAGATGTTAATCTTCCATTGAATAGTATTCTCTTCGGAAGGTTTCTTCATATGCCATGATAAGGTAAGTGGGCAGGAGATAGCATAGTGAAGAGGATTACCCACATCTCCACAAGAACAATAGTTTGTGTCCCTCAGATGAAATCGCTGTAGGTAAGAGGGAAATGGACCATGTCCTGTAAAAAACATGGTTTCCTCTCTTGTCCATCCAGCAGAATATGCCGACACTTTTTTAATAATTTCATAAATAGGTCGACCCGTTAATCCTTCATCCCACTGTTTTTGCCATTTAGAAAGGAGGTGATTATTTAAAAAGCCCTTCAATTTTGAAAGGGGGCTTTTTTTTTGAACTGGCTGGCCATTTGATATGCCTTGCTGGGCAAGCTCATCAGCGGGTTTCATTGCCCAGATGTCCAATATGTGCTTTTATCCATCCCAATTTTATCAGTTTATTGGAGTGGAGATAACACTGAATTTCCCTTGCGAGTGGATATGGTGTAAAAGGATTTAAAATAGCTAGTAGTCCAGAGAGGCTATCAGACCATATTTTTACATGTTCTCTTGTTGTGGATACATGTCAAATTGCTTCGTGAATGGCTATTAGCTCCGCTTGGAAAACAGAGTTCTGAGGGTTCAATTTACCCATTCACTCTGAAATTTTGATCCCATTTTTGAAGGAGCAAAATGCTGCCCCTGTGCCTTCACTCGATTTCGAGCAGTCCGTATAGTATGTCTCAGCATTTGTTGAAAAGAACTGTGTCCGTATGTCAACTTGAGTGCAGATATTAAAACTATGGATTGGGTGGAGTGACAATCCTGCAATCTTCTGCTCAAAGTCATCCGCTGTTATTTGAAGAGTTTCCATGAGTAAGATTTCCTAGTTCTAGACACAACAGTGAATGCAGCTTCTGCTTGCAATTTTTAGTGAAGAGGGGGCGAGGCCTATGATAATCTGAAGAGCAGCTGTTGATGCGGTTCTGTATGCCCCAGTTATACACAGAAGGAAGAGTCTTTGAATGGATTGAAATTTTCTTTCAGTTCTAGAGGTTGGAAAGAGTGCCCACACTGCTGCTCCGTGACTTAGCACTCTTTCCGCTATCGTCTTGTATAAGATTCGCCTAAATCCTTGTTTTGTACCCGAGGTGTTGCCGGCACTCCTTCGTAACAAACGACTTATATCGGTTGCTCTTTTGCCTTGTTCACTAAGATGTTTCGCCCAATTGAGTTTTTCGTCCAAGAAGGAACGAAGGAACGAAATTAACTGAAGAATCGTAACTAATCTCGGTTTGGGATTACAATACATGTAATAATTACAATCGTCATCAGTGGCGCAACAGCTCTATGGTGGGCCAAGGTTGTCTGCCTGCTTTTATATTTCGAGACAAGAGATGCTTTCTTTTTACGGGGTAGGGCTGTCGGCACTACGCCTAATGCTCGGGATCTGAATGAACCGAAAAGTTCGTTGAGATCGCGAAATGACTGCATGGCTTTTCATCCTTTCTCTAAGTGGTACAGCATATTATGACGAATATGAGTATGATTATCGACACGCATTTTTATAATCTAAAAGCAGAAGGATATTTTCATTCATAAATTTATAAAATATTGCTAATTTTTATTAAAATATAGCACGTCAAAAAAAAAAAAATGCCTGATAATTGTGCACCGACCTAATAGAATGCAGGTTCTCCTCAATCGGAAGAAACTAAAGAAGCTTTACATTTTCTGCAGAAAATCAGAAGACTTGCGAATCTTTCATCAACTGTAACAGTATCGCTTACAGATTTTGATATGCATCGTGCAGAAATCGAAAAGATAAAACGTAAACATCTACATGCTATGTTCTGGAACGCTCTTCAATCCCATAGTAACGAATACAAATCCACAATCGGCTTCAGTTTCTTGGAATATAGACAATCATATGGTTTGGTTTTTTTGGTTTGTCGCTCTACGGTCATCTTGTGCACACGTGGGCTAAACAGACAGGGACCTACAGTTTAAAGTGGATTCCGAACCACTACAAACAACCATGGCGGCGTCGGGACTCGAACCTGAAACCTGTCGGACCTAGAGCAACTAGACTGGACTAGAGCAACTAGCCGGGACCAGAGCAACTAGCCACGCGGCCATCAGACTGTCATGTGAGTTTCGCTTACAGATCTCGATATGGATAGCGTATAAGACGAAACGTAAACGTTTACACGCCATGTTCTGGAATGCTCTTCAATCCCATATTGACGAATACAAACCAATATTCGACTTGTCAAATTTTTGGAATATAGTCTATCATGTGGTTTGATTTGTCGCTCTAAGGTCATCTTGTGCATACGTGGGCTAAACAGACAGGGAACGACAGTTTAAAGTGTATTCCGCACCACTACAAACTTCCATGGCACAGCCGGGACTCGAACCCAAAACCTGTGGGACCTACTGCCAGAGCAACAAGCCGCGCGGCCATCAGACTGTCATGTGAGTTTCGATTGCAAATGTAGATGAGAATAGAATTGCTCTGCTTAAGCACAGTACCCAACAATTCAGTTGGTGGTTACGAAAACCTTTCAGAACCATTTTACTAATCGATCGCCCCGAAGTGAACTTGGATAACGAGTTTCGACTTTATATGGCGAACACAGTTTTGCAAGTTATCGAGCAACATACGCCGTTTGGGATTTTAATTGCTTTCACATTTGTTTCGGAAGCTTTTGATTTATTGTAAGAAATTGGAGCGGATACTTTTTATTCCCAATTATCCCCACATTTTCTTGGCAGAAAGCAAAATATTAAGAAATCTTTAACCAAGCAACTCCACAGTCGGTATACTACTGTGTCCAAAAGATAAGACCAATTTTCAATTTAAAATTCCCGGGGATTATGGAATTTCAATTTTTTTCTTTCTTTTTTAGGTTGCTGGCACTGTCCTTGACATCTGTGTGAAATTTGACGTCAAAATATTCATTAGTGTTTGAGTTACGCTTGGCTTTGTAAGACGCTAAAAATGGTTCCGGCGATTTTTGAAATCTCTGAATGAATTGAGAAAAGAACTTGCATTAAATTCTGTTTATGAAACGTATAGAATGTTGCAGAAGGCTTTCGGTGAGCATTCCTATGTCGGAAAGAAATGTTTAGAACTCGTATAAACAGTTCAAAGAAGGCAGAAAACGTGTTGAAGATGAAGATCCCTCTGGTCGACCCTCAACCTCAATCGACGAAGCTCACTTCCCAAAAATTAAAGATTTGGTGCTTGCAAACCGTCGATTTACAATTAGAGACCTTGCTGATGATGTTGGAATTTTAAAAGGATAGGACAATTCCATTTTGGGCCTCAAACGCGTCAAATCTCGGCTGGTACTGAAAACACTGAATGCGCCAGCTCACACTGTATTGATTCTTAGGGATTTTTTGCCAATAATGAAACCCATATCATTCCACAACCATCGTATTCACACCGTGCGACTTCTGGCTATTCCTTAAACACAAAAGACCCCGCCGGGGACACCGTTATGAGTGGACTGAAGAGATTCAACGTGAATCGCCGCTTTCCTTGAAGGCCAGTCCTGCCGATGACATTTTAGCATGCATTGAGGATTGGGGAAAAAGTTGGCATATGTGCATTGTGTCCGGAGGGGATGACTTTGAAGGCGATGAAATAAATTTGGAAGAATAAATAAAGAATTTGAAAAAAAAATAATTGGTCTTACTTTTTGGGCACAGTAGTGAGTCCAACACTTTGAGTGGATGAGCTTAGTTTGGGGTATCTGTTAACAGTATAAATTCTAACCACATGGAATAATCTCTGACACTTCTGACTTGGGCCTGAATGGCCGAGTGTCTAGCGCTCTGGCGTTCGGTACCACAGGTTTCGGGTTCGAGTTCCGGCGGTGCCATGGATATTTGCAGTGGTTCGGAATCCACTTTAAGCCGTAGATCCCGGTCTCCTATGACTGTAAAAGTGTCACGGAGCAGAAGTCAGACTTCTACCTACGGGTGTTCCATCAGAACACAAACTGCACCCCTCCTTCCATGAGGGATACGACAACAACATAGACCATACTTCTATATCTAATCGTTACATCCTTTCAAAATTGCAAAGTGCATGGTGTCTCGTTCTTTACTCATTCATTCTAGTCATGAATTCGACTCATTCATTCCAGTCATGAATTCGACTCATTCATTCTAGTCATGAATTCGACTCATTCATTCTAGTCATGAATTCGGCTCATTCATTCATTACTCGTTCATTCTTTACTCATTCATTCTAGTCATGAATTCGACTCATTCATGCCTTACTCATTCATTCTAGCCATAAATTCGACTCATTCATTCTAGTCATGAATTCGGCTCATTCATTCATTACTCGTTCATTCTTTACTCATTCATTCTAGCCATAAATTCGACTCATTAATTCGACTCATTCATTCCTTACTCATTCATTCTAGTCATTAATTCGACTCATTCATTCTTGTCATGAATTCGATTCAGTCATTCATTACTCATTCATTCTAGTCATGAATTCGACTCAGTCATTCATTACTCATTCATTCTAGTCATGAATTCGACTCATTCATTCCTTACTCATTCATTCTTGTCATGAATTCGACTCATTCATTCATTACTCATTCATTCTAGTCATGAATTCGACTCATTCATTCCTTACTCATTCATTCTAGTCATGAATTCGACTCATTCATTCTAACTGTATTGGAAGTGTCAAATAGCGCGCCACCGAAAGCATATCATCCAATGCAACTACTTTGAAATATGTTAAATGCATGCATATCGCTCGACAAGGCAAATTAATCATATCTCCGAGGAATATCGATATATAATTCAAGAATTTTAGTATTTTTTTTCTAATGCAGTTGGCAAACAGACATGAACGTCTTGGATGCCTTAAGGCAAGCGCTGCACAGACGTTACTCACGTTGCATTACCCTGTGGACGCGTGTAACTTGAAGATAAGCCACGGACGCGGAGTAACAATGCCCCCGTAACGCTCTACGATCCTATTAGACCGGGACCTACGGTTTAAAATGGATTCCGAACCACTACAAACATCCATGGCACCGCCGGGACTCGAACCCGAAACCTGTGGTACCGAGCGCCAGAGCGCTAGAGCGCTAGCCACTCGGCCAGTCAGGCCCTAATTCAAGGATTTTTAATTTAAAAAACATCTGAAAGGTCATCATGATATGCACTGCAATGATTTAAATCTCATTTTTGTCAAACATGATGCAATTTTCCAACACATAGAGCACATATTTTCGATTATTAAATTTAAGATTTCTTTTTTTTTTAAGATAATATCTTTAAACATTCGACGATTTTATTAACGAAAGATGTATAAGAATTCAAGTTTAGGACACATCTTTTTAATAAATTTTTGATTGCAAAGGATTCTTTATATTCATTACAAATAAAACTATCCAAATCATTTAAATCTTCTTCTACATCACTGAGATTTTAGCCAACAGGGTACAAGCACCTCGAAGGAAAAGAAGCACAGATCTCTCAGTCTTCTAACGACTTTACACATATATTTGTGACCATTAAGATCTCTTTGTAGTGTACAGTAATCATTTGGCTAAGATTTTTTTGCATTTAAATTTGAAAGCTCACTTTGCTGTAAGAATTTGCGAAGTCATACTTTTGAATACTACCCGTTCAATTTTTGACAATTTTGTTCTTTAATACTATACTTTTTTTTCTCTAATGCTGCTGGCAAACACTTAGACACTTGTCTTGGATGCCTTAAGGCAAGCGCTGCACAGACGTTACTCACTTTGCATTGCCCAGGGGGCGCGTGTAACTTGAAGATAAGCCACTTACGCGGAGTAACAATTAAGATTAGAGAGTAATAAGAGAGGTTTTGCATACCGTATTTTGGACGTCCGTTAGCTTTTTCTCCCTAGCGCGCATGCTCATAAGAAATTATGTTTCCTATGAGCATGCGCGCTAGGGAGAAAAAGCTAACGCACGTCCTACGATAACTAACGTACGGTATGCAAAAACTCTCTAATTAGACGGGGACCTACGGTTTAAAGTGGATACCGAACCACTACAAACATCCATGGCACCGCCGGGACTCGAACCCGAGCGACAGAGCGCTAGCCACTCGGCTATTCAAGCCCTTAATGCTATACTTCCGTTCTTTATTTACTGTGTCTTTGTGCACTTTTTCCGTTGTCTTGTACTTTACTTAGGGCTCACCTAAATTGATTGTATATATAAACTATTTGTCATTATAAATGACAACAGATGGCGCCACTAACAAAAGACTCTTCCATAACTCCTCCTCCTGTAACTCTATATAAGACTGTTGTCTTATACGGGGATTCGATTGTAAGAGCAAGGGCAGAAGAAGGAACGCGACGGAGTTGCTGATGAAGGGCGGTGGCTCTTATAAGTATTTGTATTAAGTTATTTCAAACAAGTAATATAAAAAAATATATGTATTGCAAAAAGTCCTTTATTTATAAAGGACTTTTTGCAATATAGTGAAAAAAAAATAGGAATTGACATTTACAATTTTTTGAAAGAATTGACATTTGACATACAAAGAATTGACATTACAAAGAAAGGAATTGACATTTACAATTTTTAAGTTGAAATTTTCCTCTTACATCTGGCGCCATCTATTGGTAGATACATGCAACTTAAATCTAAATAAAATTAAAATTAATTAATTAAATTTACTTACTGAATTAATATTTGAAAAAACTGTATTAACATCCAGTGTCATCCACTACAAGTTCAAAAAAAAAATGTATTTGAACTCGAGTGGATGAATAAAAAGTATTTTATGAACGATTGAAAATTTGAACAAGATATATATAGGGAGAATGTGAACTAATAGTAGGAATTGAAAAATACTGAAATAAATCAAAAATTGTTATACAGCATAAAAACTATATGCCATGCATAAGTAGAATAATAAATTACAAGTAGATAATTTATGAATAAAAAAAATTTTTTTTAATAAATATTAGTAAGATTTTTAAATACAGTTCAAGCAATAAATCTGAAATAAAATATTGCAACAATTCAATTTTTGTAGATTCTATCGAAAGGCAATGGCGGATTATACTTAATATGTACATTTTTTTTCTTCTTTTAGAATTATAGGCTCTATTGTTATTTTAAAATCTGATATTTTACAAGAATAATAAATATAGTGTGACAAAAATTAATGTACAATATTTCTTGAGAAAAAATTCGGCGATCTTTTGAAATTAAAAATATTCTATGGTGTAAACTTAAAGGAAAATATTTGCAATTTGTTGAATAATTTACAAATTGTAACAAATATGAATGAAATTTGAACTTATTTAACACTTTTATTAGAACTATCTATTACTTAAAATAAAACTGATTTATTCTTATTTGTTCAATATTTTAAGAGTAAAAAAAAAAAAAATGTTTTACATTCTGTAACAAATTGTTTAAATCAAATAGGTTTTTAGTTGCACAATAGATGGCGCCACGTTATTGAAATCCTGTCATTCGAATCGTTCAAAAATTGTTCGAATGTAGTGGAACATTCAAATGAATCGAATCGATATCTCTTCCCGGATTGACTGTCTAAGCTCCACCTTCTTTGTGACGTCACGCTTACGTAAGTGCGCGGAAAAATGTGAATGTACAGATTTGCTACTGCTGTTATGGATAAGCGCTAGTGCACCTGGATACTATTGATCGAAAGACATGTTTATGTTGAACTAGTCTGTTAGGGCTGCTTGTTTTTCTCTGCAAGAACTGTGTTCTGGTTATTCATGAAGCATTAGACTAATTCAAAAAAAAAATGACGAACTTTTGGACAAGTCTCTATAATCGCTACTTAGCGAGGCCTGTAGAAAACGATGGATTGCCAGTGAACACCGACACTACTTCCAGTGTAGGCCAATATCATAATTGGAGTGACTACACCAGTGAAAGTTTTATGGAATTTTTGTTGAATCACTACAGAAGAAAAAGACATCTAATCGTGCATTCCACTCATAAAGTTAATTTCATCGTAGAATGGAAAGAGAGGGAAAACATGGGATTGATATACTATCAAGATGCCGATCCAGATGTGGTGAGTGTTTTGACCCCGAAAAGTTCCATGACTCTATATAATTTATCGTGGTGTAAATTATATCGTTTTACATATGTGGATAAACGTTCGTTTTTCAAAGATGTGAAAAAAATGTTCACGGCAACGGAACACCTGATTCAGAAGATGGAGATAGTGTCGAGACCCTTCAATATTGTCTTCGAAAGGTCTTCTCCCCCATCTCTGCAGAGATTGTGCTTGTATGCGATCAAAACACAGAAAGTGGACTGCAATCATGTGAAGAAATCTACGTTGAAAAAGCTGGGTGTTATAGAAAGTGAGTCCTGCGGCAAAAAAAAGTGTTTTTAAAATTCTTAAGTGTTAAAATTAAAAAGTGTTAATTCTATTCTTCATTATATATATATATTCATTTGTTAAGTTTCAAACGTCTGTTGAAGTAACGAGAATTAAATGTTATGGCTGATTTAGAGTATTTTATTAAAATATATTAAAAATATATACTGGCCGGTTATATTAAATTTAACACTCAATTTTATAAAAAAATATATATTAAGTGAATATTTTTAATAGAACTTTTAATGTATAATGTATATTACAACATTATATTATAACATATTATTGCGTAACATATTATTAATGTGTTATATATAACAACATTATATATATACATATTATTGTTGTAATATAATATATATATGCTGTAATGTTACATGTATGCATGTTGTTTTGTTGAATACTAAAATAAAAATAATTAAATCTTGTTTATTATTTTTTAACAAAAATAATTATTTTTAAAAAAGTATTTATAATGCAACAGATTTGAAATACTTTTTTTTTTTCTAGTTATAAATAGATATTATAAAATCTTTTATGTACAAAATGTTGTAAAAATACTATTTGAATATAGTTGTGTCTGTATATGTATAGATATTAAAAGTGATGTTCTCTGTCAATTGTAAAATAATTATTCCCATTTTTAAATGCTTATTAATTACCTTGGTATTAGAGGCTAATATGTATGTTGTCCCATTTTAATTCAGTTGTTGTAGTGATTTCAAGCACTTTTTTTTTAAGATTTTATTATTTACACTTGTGTAAATACTTGTATTTGTGGGAAGAATATTTACTTTGTGTTTAATTTTAAATGTTTCGTCTACATAAATAAATTCCTGCAAATGCCTTTATTTTAATTATAAATATTTTTACATTTATTATATTTACAAAGTTATTGTGTGGGCCTGAATGGCCGAGTGGCCAGCGTTCTGGTGCTGGGTACCACAGGTTTCGGGTTCGAATCCCGGTGGTACCATGGATGTTTGTATTGGTGCGGAATCCACTTTAAATCGTAGGCCCCGGTCTCCTATGACTGCAAGAGCGTCACGGAGCAGAAGCCAGACTTCTGCCTACGGGTGCTCCATCAGAACAGAAGCTGCACCCCTCCTTCCATGAGGGACACGATAACAACAACAACAATTCCTTATGTAAAACACGTAATATTTCAATAATTATATGTAAATGCATTGAAATATGTATATAAATCTACCTTTTTGAAATGTATATTAGTTTTCTTCATAATTAAATTAGCAAAACCTATGTGTATAATATACCAGTTAATAATTATCAATAGAATTATGTAAGCAACTTACTGTTATTTATGAGAGTTTAGTGAAATGTAAAGTTCAGCATTTTTGTCACATCTTCCTACTTGCATATTGTTTGAAACCTTATCGTAATTAGTTTAGATGTTTTGTTGGCAGAAACATTTATTTATTTGTCTTTATAGTAACTGCATTTCTGAATTATACATTTTGTTGATAATATAAAATTATATTTCAAGCTTCAGATGATTTTAGACAAGGCTATTAATTTTTTTTTAATAAGATATGTATAATTTGTTGTTGGATTATCAGAAATATTAAGAAAGTGAAAAAATCGATAATATTTTTAATTAATTCTTAAGCCTTATTATAAATTCTAAAATTCAGTAAATTTGGCACAGAAAGCTGTAACGCTGATGGTTGATGTCACATTATTAGTTGATAAAATCAGAGAAAAAAAAACAGTGTTATAAATTGATATGCAATCACTTGTCAATGTCATTATGTTCTGAAAATTATACAAAAAAATTGTGTAAAATATAAATATTTGTCGATCTAAAGAAAAGTTTTTTGCAATCACTAAGTAAAATAAATAAAAATTATTATTGTTTGATCTGTATAGAAAATTTTGAATGAAATAAATGTTTTTATAGTAAACATATACAATGAAAAGGAGAGAAATTGTATTTATATGAAAAAAAAAAAAAAAATTCGAAGTTCAAAAAATTTTTGATTCTATGTAAATACTCCCACACTTTTATAATTGTTCCATTGGTTTACCTCTGAATATAAAATTATAATCAGGTTATAACAGTTAGTATTTAATGCAATTAAAAAAAAACTTTAATAGCAAAAGTGTTTTCTTTTCTTAATTTAGAAATAAAAAAAAATTCCAATTTTATGTTCAGTCAGAAAAAAAAAATACTACATTGGATAAAGAAGAGATATTTGAATGTATAAAATCTGGAAATTAAGAATAAACATTTTACAAAAAGGAAAAATAATAAGAAACAACAAGATTTAAAAAAAAAATTAATGATGGATTAATAAAAATGTACTCCCCTGAAAACAAGGTACAGTGAATCATTTTACTTTTATTACAATCTTGATTGGCATTTTAGATTAATTAATTATAAATTACTAATAAAAATCTCATTGTATTTATTAATTTGTATTACTAACAATGTATAAAAGCACTTTATATTAATAAAAATTTCATTTTTTTCAATCATTGTTATTTCATAATTGTTATTTTGTCTTTTTATATCAGCTAGTACAAGTTTCAAAATGTGAAATATGGAATAGTTAGTTTATGAATAAGCTAATATTAACTACTGTATTATCATAATTTAATTTAGTCTGGTTTAAAGTTGCCTCTTTTTACATTCATTTCAAAATATTTTTATGTTTGCAATTATTTATTACATCAAATATAATTTATATATATTTGGTATAATGAATAATTATATAATTTATATCTCGCCAAATCCAATGTTTGACAAAATAAATGGAAAAAAAGAAAACATGAATCTCAGTAAGATTGATTTAATTAAGATGTTTTTATTCCTACTTTTGAGTGTCATTTGTATTTTGCATGCAGTTTCCTCTATTCATATCTAAGCATTCCAAAAATTTTATTTCTATTATTATTAGATTGTTTTCCCAATTATTTTTCATCTATTTATTTTTTTTTTTTTATTTTATTTATTTTTTTATTCTTCTTTGGGAGAGGTGTGATTTCAGAGACCCTCCTTCTATCAGCAAAGACTATAGACCTCTTCCCAGAATTTTGTTTTGAAATGCTGAAAATAAGATTAACAAACGTAGAAGACTTTTAAGAATACATTAGTATGCATTATACATATGATTTTAATTAAAAGCTTTTAATTTTCTTTATTGCAAAAATATCCAATAGACATCAAAGTATACTGGAATAATTATTCTAAATGGGAATGCATCGCTAACCAGTATTGAAAACTCCGTGAGTACTTAAGGTTATTAGTTACCAGAGAACACATGAGCAGGAATATCAAATGTTAAGAAAGGTGCAGCAAAGCAAGGAAGACCATTGGGAGAGAGGACAGGCTTTTGATTAGAAAAAGTTTTTTTTCTTCTTGTTTCTAATGCAACTAGCAAACACTTAGACATCTTGGTCTTGGATACCATAATGCAAGCTCTGCACAGACGTACTCATTTCGCATTACCCAGGGGGCGCGTGTCACTTGAAGATAAGCCACGGACGCGGAGTAACACGCTCTACGATCTTATCCCAACGGTGCCATGGATGTTTCTAGTGGTACAAAATCCACTTTAATCCGGAGGTCCCGGTCTCCTATAACCGTAAGAGCGTCACGGAGCAGAAGTCAGACTTCTACCTACAGGTGCTCCATCAGAACAGAAGTTAAACCTATCCTCCCTCCTTCCATGAGGGACACGACAACAACAGCATTTCTTCTGCTTGTTATTAACAAAATTAAACATCCACTCAAGAAACACAGAACTGTAAGTGTTTCTAATATATACACTCATGTCCATAAATTAAGGATAATGAAGTTCAGGCAAAGAAAGAGACAGAAGCAAAACAAACCTGTGCTGTAACATCTACTCGCATTACCATCATCTTGGAATCGTTGCCAAAGCCTGGAGATGACACTCTGGGCGATTCCAAGTTCCTCGGATACTTCCAGCTGGGTACGTCCACATTCCAGTCGTCCGATAATTATGCCACGTAAAAAATCATCCAAATGCTTCCTTTTTGCCATAACTATTCGGTTATTGCACTGAAAAGCTTTTAAAGCGCTTGTGAACAATTTTACTTCTTTGCCACCATTTCTTATATACCCCTCTCTTACACTCTCGTCATTGTGACGTACTATCCGCGCCATCTGGTGGTTTCCTGTAATTTGCATAATCTTCTTCAAGATGTGTGTGATAATTCTACAGGTGAAATTTTTATTTTAGAGTTCAATTTCTGTGTGATTCTGAATTATCCTTAATTTATGGACATGAGTGTATAAATATAATAGAAACATTGTAGTATCAATATTATGTAATTATGTTTCTATTAATATTAACAGCATAATTTATACCATTTTATTTGAAGAATCATGCACTCTTTAATTTGGAAATGAATCAACAATTCTCATTCTTTTCATTTTTTCTCTTCATTAACTGTTGATATAAAATCTTATTGGTCTTAATCCTTTTTAATTCTAAAAATAGCTAAATTTTAGAAATAAAAAGTGTTAAATGTTCTGTTATTTTATTAAACTCTTATATTACAAAAATGATCTTCATTTTTAACTTTATAGTTGTTTAATGAATTCAAATATAACAGGTAGGCTGAGAAGTTCATAGGCTGACACATAGATGGCTCTACTAGTATTAAATCCATATAAATTTTAGTTAGCCCTGATCTTCAAAAGACTAGTGTATAAATGTGACAGCTGTTGCACTATTAGTATGGGAGTTATAGCATTTTTAGTGAAGTTATAGCGTTTTTAGCGTTAATCAATTGCAGTCCACTCGGCTGACTGTCGATTGGACTCCGGTGTGAAATGATGGAGCCATATTTCATCCATTGTCACATATCGACGCAAAAATTCGGGATTATTGCGATTGAACAGCTCCAAACACTACTTAGAATCATCCATTCGTTGTTGTTTTGGGTCGATTGTGAACTCGCGCGGCACCCACTTTGAACAGAGCTTTCGCATATCCAAATATTCATTCACGATATGTCCAACACGTTCCTTTGATATTTTTAGGGTCTCAGCTATCTCAATCAACTTCACTTTACGGTTATCAGAAATTATTTTGTAGACTTTTTTGATGTTTTCGTCGGTAACAGCCTCTTTGGGGCGTCCACTGCGTGCATCGTCCTCGGTGCTTATTTCGCCTGGTTTAAATTTAGCAAACCACTTCTCTACGGTTAATTTTCCTGGTGCAAAGTCCAAATAATGTTTATCAAGCCAAGCCTCGGCTTCAGTAGTATTTTTTTTTCTGAAAAAAAGCAATGCTTTATTAACACACGAAATTCCTTTTTATCCATTGTTTTCAAATTAACAAAAGTTGCTTCATTAAAAATGCTATAACTCCCATACTAATAGTGCAACAGCTGTCACATTTATACACGTGTCTTTTGAAGGTTAGGGCCAATTAAAAATCATATGTATTTAATACTAGTAGCGCCACCTATGTGCCAACCTACGAACATGTCAGCCCAACTGTTACCTTCATTATAGCATAATTTCCCTGATCATTTTGTAACCTGTATTATAAAGTTATCGGTGGTTAATTTTCCTACATTCTTCTATTTTTGTGCATTCATATTACTGTGAATTATGTCTGACAAACATAGGTAAAACACATCTAATGAACATCATTTTTTAATCACTCGGTGTACAATGGGAATATTTTGGACTCTGAAACACTGGTAGTATTTAAATAAAAGAAACTTTTATTTGGAATAGGTGTTGATAAAAATAGTATAGGTAAAAATTTAAGAAATATTTTCATACAGTTTCAATAAAAAATTTTATAAGATAAAATATCACATTAGAAATTTAAAAAAATCATCTTTAAGTAATAAATTAAAATCATGCTTGAAGACTTTTTTAAACTTTTGCCCTTTGTTTATTATCAAATAAACAATTTAATTAAAATTTTATTTATTAAATACAAATACTTTAATAAATCAAAACCGCTGTTCAATAATGCTATTTTTTATATAGTGCAGATTATATGTTTGTCATTCTGATAAAACACCTCTACATTAAAAAAAAAGGAAAACAAAATATTCAATAAACACACAAAGTTGATACTTATTCTGGATCCTGTCAAATTATAAATGTAGGGAATGTACTGTTATATTTTTTTCACAAGATTATTGAAGAAAAATAAAACATTACTTCCTCAGGTATATTTAAAAGAGTTGTATTTTGATTCGCAATAAATGTTTTTGTGTTAACGAAAAAATATTCATAACATCAAAACAGTTAAAGAATCATTCTTGATTATTATAAAAATAACACTCATCAAGTATAGTACTGATGTAGATGAAGAAAAATGTCAAGTTCAATCATTATTAGCATCTTAGTATAATCATCTAAAAGAAAAATTTTCTATAATGATAAATTACTAGTTGACGGTATCTATATAAATATAATTTTTTTTTATTTATAAAGTTAGTGCAATATTATTGAATGAGTGAATAATGATTATTTTAACATCAATATATTTATTCTCTTAGCTAAAAATGTGCAAGAAATCAAAAATAAAATATGTTAAATTACATGCAATCTTTCAAGTTAAATTACAATTAATATTTTCCTTGCATGTATTTTTGGGTCAATAAAGTAGTCTAAACTTACAGAACCAATTAAAAGGTAGCTATCACATTCACTAATTGGAACAGAACTACAATTCCGTTATTTAAGATAAAGACCATCCTACATCACTTACCCCGCATAATTACAATCCCTTTATCGAAGTGTTATTCATTGAGGAAGTGGGAATATTTAGGGTTACATAATTACCTAGAACAGGGGTCTCCAAACTTTCCAGCCTTAGTGCCATACTGTTACCATGTAAGAGTACTCCAGTAAGTACCAAGAGCAAAAACCGTTTTAATTTTTCTGCCATTTTAAATCTCTTTTAATAATTGGTACAATTAACTACAAACTATTGTCAGTGAAAAATCGCAATTACATAAATATCATTAATATTTTTTTACAAGTGGATGCCCCGAGGTTTCATTCGCGTTAATTTAGCTCTTCCGTTCCTGAGGGATTTTCAGGATAAAAATCATATGTTTGATTCAGGATATATACATTTCAAACATCGACATACATATACACTCAAGAGCCAAAACATTATGACCAACCCTACATTTTGCAATGAACTCGTCTGGATGACGTGGAAGGCACGTGATCAGGTGGAAGTGGTATTTAACTGGTGTTAAGTGGTGGTATTAATCCATGCCAAGGCGGGTTGAAGCTGTGTTGCGCGCCAAAGGTGGGCCAACTCGTTATTGACAGGTGGTCATAATGTTTTGGCTCTTGAGTGTATATACGATACTGTTTACCCCCCACATAACTACCGAGGGTAACCGCGGGATGTTCACTAGTTTATAATGTTAGTGGAATTCATTTCAATTACTTGTTATACTTATGTTAAATTTTCCGCGTATTATGCTTGCCATTAAGCTATACCTAGCAAGTCAATAAAATCGAGTTATTATCATTCTGGGTTTTTTATCCAACTTATTACAGCAACAATAAGCTATTCGCGGTCGCGGGCCGGATTGATACACTGGCGGGCCGGATATGGCCCGCGGGTCGTATTTTGGAGAACCCTGACCTAGAAGAAAGACCATCCTGTTTACCGACACAGCAGTGTTGACCTTTCAACTATTTTCTCTTTCAAATTAGATCACAACTACTCGGTGTTGCTGGGGTACAGAAAATTAAGCATTTTTAGTTTTCTTTAATCAAATTAAATCATTTATGAATATGCCAATCTTAAATTTATAACTCCTTTTATTAGTCGTATTAATTTCTATTTTAAATAGACATTCGGATAAAAAAATAATTTATCAAAATTTTTGAAAGAGTTCAAACATTTTTAATTATGGTTGATTTTATTAAGAAAAATATGGATAAAAAGTAAAAGAAAAAGGACAAGAGGAAATCTCAATCATGCATTCAACGTAGTGCATAAAAATTAAGAATTTTGTTGAGTCAATGTGTAAAGAAAAATTATTGTGAATAACTATTTATAACTAAAAATAATTTAAAAATTAAAATATAAATAGGCCTAAATAACAAAATAAGGGAATATTTCAAACAAGCAAAGAAAAGTACATTGAAAAAGAACACAATCAATCGTACGTAATTGAAATGTAGAATATTTGAAACAATCAACATTAAATTTTTAACAATTAATTTCAATTAAAAGAAAAGTTAAAAATCCCGCCGCTAGATGGCAGCACGAGATAGCTGTGATAGACAGAATATGGTTTTCGTTTAATTAAAAAATAACTTCATCAGAATTTTTTCGTAATTTTTTTGCCGAAAAAATTTTTGAGATATGTTAGAATACTGTACATGTAAACATTAATTTTCCCATGTATAGAAAAAGCTAACAAACTTCTAATAATATTAAGTGCATAAATTAATGATATGAAAAACTAGTTTTTGAATTAAAAATAAATTGAAGAAAATAAAAAAAAAACAATCTGTTTAGTGAAAGCTCGAAAATTCTTAAAAACACTGAACTAAATCATATCTGTTTTCATTACTCATATTAATAATAGTGATGTATATTTAAATTCAAATATAATACATTCTTAAAAAACAATACGAGAAGGATTGATCTGATTGTATAGAAATTTCATACGAAAATAATTTTCTTTCTAACATGCAAATGATAATATTTTTGTGGCCAATGACTAAATAGCTGGAGCTCCAATGTATCACAAGTGAGAATCTAGATTAGTGTGGTCAACACAAATGATCTTGCGGGACACTCCGCGGGCCGCATATAAAATTATATAACACCATATTAAATATAGACCCACTATAGACATTTTTTTGAGTGAAAAATTGAAACATATTGAGTTATTATTTTTGTGTCTACTATTATTCTTTCATGTAAATATAGATAATATAAACTCATGTTTGTTAAAATTGCAACACCATGAAGGAATCGTCATAATCGAATGAATTTTAATACACAGTTGAGTGGTAGTCGTACAAATAAATGATTAAATTTTCAAAGCAAACAAATAATAACAAGAGATCGGAATCAGTATTTTGTGTAGCCACCACGCGCTGTAATAAGTGCTGCTACACGACGTGGCATGGAGCCAAACAAATTTTGAATGTCTGCCTGAGGAAGAGCATTCCATATTGTTTGTATGCGCACCCAAAGTTCGCTGCAGAAGCAACAGGACGAGGATCACGAGCGAGACACCGACCAAAGAAATCCCACACATGTTCAATCGGCGACATATCCGGCCAAGGAAGAAGCTGTACCTGCCGCGTCGCAAAGAAGGGCTGAGGACGGGTGTTCGTCCACTGTGGCGTTCGATAATGCACTCCGGAAGGTGGCGTTCACCGGCATAGCGTCTGACACGAATGCGGCCATCATGGTACCACAAATTAAAGCGGGATTCGTCAGAAAACACGACATGCTGCCAATCAGCACGCCAGTCTCTATGCTGAGCGGCCCATTGTAGCCGCAGGCTGCAATGGTTTAGCGTGAGAGGGATCCTGTATAAAGGAGTCCTTGCGCGCAGTCCACGCTGCAGCAGACGTCTACGAATTGATGAAGCACACAATGAAACACCTGTAGCTATTGATCACTATGCTGCCAATTGTCTGGAGGAAGCTGTACGGTCCGTCAGCGCCATGCGGACCAGGTGTCTATCATCGCGAGCTGACGTCACATTTTGGGGTCCACTCCCGGATTTCCGAGTTGTCCGACACTCTTCCGTCCACTGCTTCCAAAGACGCATCACTGTGCTGCTGTTACGCTGCACACGAGCGGCTACTGCACGATAAGACAATCCAGCTTCACGAAGGCCGATGATTCTCCCCCGTTCAAACTCTGTAAGTTGTTCAAATCTCGCTCTCTTTCGTCGAAGAGGCATAAGTAACGATTGAGCTAACGTTTATCACTAGCAGATAATCACCCACGCCTCGCTACAGCCGTCTATTTATTCGGATCCATCCGCCGTTCAGAGGGCGCTGCTCAGCATACGCATGCGCTACGTATTTGAAATTCTAATCATTTGCATATCATGCGCTATTTTGCATTTCCTGAAAATTTTAGCTCACTCGCGTAAGTCCTTTATGGTGTTGCAATTTTCACAAACATGAGTTTAATAATAATGATACTAAAAGCACATTGTAAAGAAATATATAACAACAAAAATGAAATATATAAATATAAACGAAATAAAAAAAAAATGAAATAATTCAAAAATATTTATTTTACTAATGTGATATTTTTCTCTCCACTCTTTCACTTAGCTTTTACAAATCGATCTCAACTTGGGGAATTTGCACATCGTAATGGGTGTTGTAGATTAGCATCCGTTGGGTTTGAGCGTATTTTGTGTTGGGTCAATTTCATTTTCGAAACAAAAAAAACATGATTCGCATGATTCTCGAAGTTGAACCAAAAACACTAACAACTTCAACTAAGGTATCATAATTGGTGTTGCATAGTCTGGTTTGCTCTGCTATCAACAATCAACTGTGCGTACCTAGAAATGGTCACTGAGGTCACTTAAAGTAAAACATAAAAACTGTTATATTAGATGTTCCAAGATGCGCGCTCCATGAGTTTGCAAAATATAATTACTTCTCCTAATATACTTCTTCTATTAATTAATTTATTTACTCTTTTCTATTAGTAAACTAATTGAAAATGCCGTCCTGAACCTCCTTAAAAGTGAGTCAAATCAAAAGAACCTTCTCATCCCACAGCAATTTGGATTTACCGAAAAACTTTCTACAACTCATCAGCTCTACAATCTCACAGAAACTGTTGCTGAAGGATTTTCCTGGAAATATGAAACAGCTGCAATTTTTCTTGTTGTGGCCAAGGCTTTTGATAGAGTCTGGGTTAATGGATTGATTTACAAAATCATTTCTTATAATTTCTCTCCTTATTTGATTCAAGTAATTCGTAGCTATCTTTCAGACAGACACGTTGTTGTCGCAGCAAGGAATACTGATTCCTCAATTCGGGATATTCACGCTGGTGTGCCCCAGGGCTCTATTCTAGCTCCTTTCCTCTATAATATCTTTATCAACGATATTCCACAAAAGAACAATATAAAAATTAGTCTGCATGCTGACGACACTGCAATCTTAACGCAAAGCCGAAAAACTTGCACTATCCAGGAAAATTTGCAAAATTATATCATTGATTTAGAAAAATGGCTCATTAACTGGAAGATTAAATGTAGACAAGACTAAAGTAGTTCTTTTCACTTGCAAAAAATCCTATAATCCTCCTAATATTAAAATATATAATAATTATATCACCTGGTCTAAAGAAACTAAGTATATCGCATAAGATCGCATATTTACAACCTTAGAAATAAATTTAATACTCAATTTAGAATTCTCTATCCTTTAATCAATAGAAATTCAGCTTTACCTCTTAATCTCAAAATTCTAATATATCTCTCTTATCTTCGTCCAATATTAGCTTATGCAAGCCCAGTTTGGGGTTCTGTTGCACGTACAAATTTTGAAATTAAAAGGCTTGAGAACAAAACTCTCAGAATGTTAATGAATTCGCCCTGATACTTTTGTAATGACGATATTAATAGAGCTCTCTCGATTCCAAGTTTAAGACAATTTGTTCACAAAATTTCTACTAAATTCTATAATGATATGCGAAACATCAATAACACTGTATTAAATATCCTACAAAATTACGATTATGATATTTCTTCCCGCAAACGTAGCAAAAGACCTCGCACTGTTCTAAATATTTCACATTAATGTCTAATCATGACGATTTTCTCCTGCTCTGACTAACTTATTATCCACAACTGTCTAGATGAAAAAAGTTCGCGTTTCTCCTAAGCTATTTTTAATCCTAATATGACCTTTGCTCATTTTTTTTTTTTTTTTTTACATTCAACTGATTTTATCAACATTTACACTTTTAAAATGTTTGCTATTTTTCATTTTATAATTTTATTAAATAAATAATTCTTTTTTTTCTAAAACAAGGGCATTTAATTATCTATTTTTCTTATTAACTCAAAGGGCATGAGACCACCGCTATGTTTCAACATTTTACAATGAAAGAGCTAATGGACGCTACGTGGCCAAGAATCTCCGTATTAATTTACAATAAGAGAACATCATATTTATAAGCCTGTTGCCAAAAGCTAAGATGTAATTAAAATACTGTAGATGCTTGTTATAAAATTTTGATTTAAAAAAATTCTTGATGAAATACATCCAAATATTAATTTAAATTATATTATTGGGATTATAGCTCAGAAATTATTTTGCGTCTTAAAAATCTTTGCCAATATGTATTAATTTTTTATTAATAAATATTTAATTTTTATTATCAATTACATATGAAAAATTATAATACTTTTGGTTTTTTTTAAAAATCTTTTAGTTTTTTTTAAAATCTGTGTCCAAAAAGTAAGACCAATTTTCATTTTAAATTTCCCGAGCATATGGTATTTCAAATTTGTTTTTTTTTAGGTTGCTTGCCACTGTCCTTGACATCTGTGTGAAATTTGACTTCAAAATATTAATTATTGCTGGAGTTACGCTTGGTTTTGTGAGAGGCTATAACATGCTAAGACATTTTTCAAATGTATCTTCAATCGATTCAAAACGGTGTCCCCGGAATGGTCTTTTGAGTTTAGGGAATAGCCAGAAGTAGCACAATACTAAATTAGGTGAATACGGTGGTTGTGGAACGATATGGGTTTCATTTTTGGTGAAAAATCACGAAAAATCAATGCAGTGTGAGCTGGCGCATTCAGTGTTTTTGGTACCAATTAAGATTGGACGCGTTTTAGGCCCAAAACATCTTTTAAAATGCAATTTTGAAATTCCAATATCATCAGCAAGGTCTCTTGTAAATCTACTGTTTGCAAGCACCAAATCTTTAATTTTTTGGATGTGAATTTCGTCGATTGACGTTGATGGTCGACCAGAGGGCTCTTCGTCTTTAATACATTCTCTGCTTCCTTTGAACTGTTTATACCACTTCTAAGCATTTCTTTCCGATATAGGAATGCTCACCGAATGCCTTCTGCAACATTCTATACATTTCCGCAAACAAAATTTAACGCAAGTTTTTGCTCAATTAATTCAAACATTTAACAATCTCCGGAATCAGTTTTAGCATTTCAAAAAAACCAAACGTAACATAAACACTAATGAATATTTCGATGTCAAATTTCACACAGATGTCAAGGGAATTGCCAGCAACCTAAAAAGGAAAAAAAAAATTGAAATACCATAAGCTCGGAAAATTTAACTTGGAAACTGGTCTTACTTTTTGGGCACAGTAGTATTCCGCATCATAAATGTAAGACAGAGAAATAATTACTTTTTCTGCTACCAGATGGCGCTGGCAGCCTCCGGGCTTTTATAGAAGACGGATTGAACCACGTGCTTTGCAGAGAAAATAACTTCGACGGCGCTGAGCGGTCTCATTTTAAATGGTCCGAGTTGTCTAATGAAATAGGTATACGATTTTCGCATTGTAAATAATTTCTTTGATGTCGATTTTATGACTGTTTTCTATTACGTTTCATTAGAAGACATTTAAAAAAAAATGGAGAATTTTATATCTTGTTTGTGTGTCATGCATAACTTGTGGAAAAACTGTACGTCCTATTTGAGCAATTTTACGTATACAAAAAAGTAAAGCAGTTTGTGGAAAACGAAAGAAGGTAAATATAATTAATTATTTGATGCTATAAAAAAATACCAGTCTGTAAATAATTGTTTTATTTATTTTTTTTTTCCTTGTATTAATACAAGAAAAGTTGAATCTTCTTTAAGTATTTAAACAAATGAATAATTTTGTTTGATTTTATTTTTAAATTTATCAATTGATTTAGTTTCAAATAAATATTTTATAAGATATTGATATTTAAATTTAAAAAAAGTTATTTTATTTTCTTTTTTTAGCAAATTTGAGTAACGCGATTTTAAAACTATGTGATACTTTTTAATTTGGTTTTTACTATTTTTGATTTTGTTTGTGATACTTTTTAGTTTAATATTGAACTCTTTTTTTTATTTATTATTTAACTTCATTCTGTGAAATTTATTTTTGCATTGTTATATGCTTCTGATAATGAGAGATCTTTTTCTTACTGTCATACTGATTTAATTTTTGATTTTTTTTTCACTTTTTCTACTTTTTTTATGTGATATCTGATGCTATTTATCATTATATTTGCTATAATATAACAACACCTGTGGCTTTGTTATCGTATTATAACATCTGACGTTGTTTATCATATTTGTTGTGATATTACAACACCTAATGCTATTTATCATATTTGTGATATTACAACATCTGACGCTGTTTATCATATTTGCCGTAATATTATAACACCTGAGGCTTTGTTATCGTATTATAAACATCTGAAGTTGTTTATCCTATTTGTTGTAATATTATAACACCTGATGCTGTTTATCACATTTGTTGTGATATTATAACACCTTGATGCTGTTTATCATATTTATTGTGATGTTATAACAACTGACGCTGTTTATCACATTTGTTTTGTTTATCATGTTAATCATTTGTTGTGATATTATATTACCTGACGCTGTTTATCATATTTGCTATCATATTATAACACCTAATGCTATTTATTATGAGATTTGTTTTGATATTATAACACCTGAGGCTTTGTTAGCCTATTATGACACCTGAGGCTTTGTTAGCCTATTAACCCCTGACGCTATTTATCATGATATATATATATCATATTAAAACCTGATGCCAAATATTTGTTAAATGTTATAATATCAAAAATAATGATTTTTCAGGGCATTTTTTATGATATATTTATAACATCTTGCGATCTTATCACGGCATTTGTTATGATTTTAAAGCTAATTTATCAAAAATAGTTCACATATAAAATTAAAATTTCTTGAGTTAATTAGTCTAAAAAATGTTGGCTTTTCATTTCTTAATGCAAAGGAATGATATTAAAACGTTATTATAACGTTCCCTTAGTATATTATTTGTTAATACTTTATAATATATTTTAACAAACAATATATTTTATAGATTATGAAAAAGTACAGACACTTAATGCAATAAAATTTCATTTAAAATACCAAAAAAGATTATCAAAAACAAATGAATCCATTATATTTATTAATTAAAATAATTCCATTTAATTTCATTTCTTAATGCAAAGGAATGATATTAAAACGTTATTATAACGTTCCCTATACTATATTATAACGTTACATACGATATTATAACGTTCTATTTTAACAAACAATATATTTTATAGATTATGAAAAAAGTACAGACACTTAATGCAATAAAATTTCTTTTAAAATACCAAAAAAGATTATCAAAAACAAATGAATCCATTATATTTATTAATTAAAATAAGAATTTTCGAAAATTTGGGCTATTTAGCCGTTCTTAATTGAAAGTATATGTAAAATTTAAAAATAAAAATAATAATCAAAATTATGAAAGCAGATTTATAATTTAGAAACAAAAATTATTTTTAAAAATTTGTTGCTGGTGAAATTTTTTTTCATAATCATTGTTATTTTTATGGATATAAATTAAAATATTTTTGTTGTAAAACTCACTGAAAAAGATTTGTTCATAAGATTTAACATTAGTGTCAAAAGGAATATATTTATATATATGTTATATCATTTTTAAGGGCCTGCATAGTCGAGTGGCTAGCGCTTCGGCGCTCGGTACCACAGGTTTCGGGTTCGAGTCCCGGCCGTGCCATGGATGTTTGTAGTGGTTCGGAATCCACTTTAAACCGTAGGTCCCGGTCCTAACAGGATCGTAGAGCGTTGCGGGGGCATTGTTACTCCGCGTCCGTGACTTATCTTCAAGTTACATGCGCCCCCTGGGTAATGCAAAGTGAGTAACTTCTGTGCAGCGCTTGCTTTAAGGCATCCACGACCAAGCTGTCTAAGTGTTTGCCAGCTGCATTAGAACAAAAAAATATATAAAATTTTTAATGAAACTCTACACTAAAAATAACATAATATCTTATGCACTACCTATATTCATCAGATACTCAGTATTTTTTTCTATAATGTGAAATTAATAATTATTTTCATTTTTAATTACTATAAGAAAGGAAAATACGAAGTACGTCCAAATGTTGATTTCATACTGTATATTGACAAAAATCTGAGGAATTAATGGAATTCTAAATAATATCGTTCACTATACAGTTTCATTAGATTTTCTTCGTGCGAGGTTATATAAAAAATCGTATTACTAGATGCTTTGTACTGGTCTGTTGAAACTTATGAATCAATAGCGGCTGTAATAAACTGTATGGTAGTTCCAAAACTCATCAGTGAAGTTTATGAAATCCTGTAAAAGCTTGAATTTACTACGAGTAACCAAGGAATCTCACATAAAAGAAAAATATTTGTGGTTTTATTGTGGGTTATAAAAAAACATTAAAATTTTTTTCCTTTTGTAAATTTTTTTACTCAATTTTTTAAATGTACGTAATAATTCTTGGTCATCCTGTATTATTATTCTAGTTAAGAGAAAATCCTTTTTTTTCTTTACAGATAAGCAAAAATAGTGACATGAACTTTTCTGAATAAAATTCACTAAGCACTTTCACACAAGTTTGACATGAACGTCGAATGTCGTAAAATTTGAAGATTTTTATAAAAATTATTTCTACATTAAAAAAATCCCCATAAAACTTCTATTAAACAGAAGATTACATTTAAGCTTATAAATAAATATTTATAAACACAGTAAAGTTTGCATTCATACATTTTACATGTAAGAATATATTACCTAATATAGAAAATAGTTCATGTCATTGGTAACTTGCGCAGGCGGATCAGATAGTTCCACAAAGGTACTACCACTAGTAGCATTTGCCCCAAAAGTACTACCACTAGTAGAATTTGCTTCAAAGGTACTAACCACTAGTAGTATTTGCCCCAAAAGTACTAAAACTACTACCACTAGTACATTTGCCCCAAAAGTACTACCACTAGTAACATTTGCCCCAAAAGTACTACCACTAGTATCATTTGCCTCAAAGGTACTACCACTAATAGCATTTGCCCCAAAAGTATTACCACTAGTAGCATTTACCTCAAAGGTACTACCACTAGTAGCACTGGCCCCAAAAGTACTATTACTAGAAGATTTGGGATAATTACCTAGTATCTATAATCGAAAAGTATTATTAATAGCCGTTATCCAAAATACTAATAGTAGCAGCAGTTATACACCAAAAGATTAAGAATAGCAGCAGCTATTCCCAAAAGTACTACTTAGTAGTTATTGAAACTTGATTACCACTAATAGCAGTTACAATCAAAAATGCACTATCACTGGTAGCAGTTACCCTCAAAATCCACTGTCGCTAGTAACATTGGTAATATTCGCAGGCGGATCAGATAGTTCCCCAAAGGTACTAGTAGCACTTGCCCCAAAAGTACTATTACTAGAAGGTTTGGGGTAACTGTCTAAAACCTATAATCCAAAATTGTTAGTAATAGCCGTTACCCAAAAATACTAATAATAGTAGCAGTTACACACCAAAATACTAAGAATAACAGAAGCCTTTCTCGAAAGTACTACCTAGTAGTTATTGCCCTTTCATTACCACTAATAGCAGTTTCCCTGAAAATGCACTATGCCTAGTAGCATTTACCCTCAAAATGCATTATGGCTAGTAGCATTTACCCTCAAAATGCATTATGGCTAGTAGAAGTTGCCCTCAAAATGCATTATCAATTACCTTCAAATGCCCTATTGCTAGTAACCATTACCCTCAAAATGCACTATCAATTACTCTCAAAGCGCACTATTGATTACCCTCAAAACTCACTATCGATTACCCTCAAAATGCACTATCACTACTAATAGTTACCTTCAAAATGCATTGTCACTATTTTCAGTCTCCTCGTAGCTCCTTCATCATGCTAATAGTAGCAGTTATAGTAAATGTACTATCAGCTAATAGTAGCTATCCTCAGACTGCACTAACACTAGTAGTAATCTTCAAAATACATTATCACTAATAACAATTGCCCCCAAAACCTCCATCAGTGGGCTGTTAGTGGTTTACATTAGTGGGAGGCGACGCTAATCGATGCACTATAAAATATTAATGTTGGGTCTATTTACAGCCAGATATCTGTCGTAAATTTCGTGTTTCATTAATGATTGCCACCGCTAATGATTAGAGCATTGAATTTTGCGGGAGATTACTGCTTTAAATTTGAGTTTCATTTCCTAGAAAATACGAAATCTCTCACCTAGATGCCTAAAAACCAGTGCTAGACGTTTTAAGCATACGGTCACTATAGTCATCGTATCTAAATTAATACATAGAAAAAAATCACAGTTGTGTATTTGATGTATTAAAGAGCATAAAAAATATGTTTTCTTTTTTTTAATGGCAATATTTAACTGAAAAGGATATAACTTTAATAGGCCAGATAAATGAAAATTGGTAACCATAGCGTAATTTTGAAACGTAAGTTAAGGTACAATACTGAAGGGGTTAACGGTCAATGTTACGGTTAAGTTACAGGCACGATACTAAAGGTTACAATACTGAATTTCATTTAGTAGTAGGTGGATATAATTTATATCCATGTTTTTATTTCATAATTTATCTATTTAAAATTAAGATTTTAATCTGATCCTATCGATTATTAAAACTTCTAAAAATAATGATGCTCTTTAAATAATATAAAAAAATAATGATTTTAATAACAGTTAAAATATAAAAGTTTATAAAAAAATACAAAAACAAAAAACGAAATCACTAATATACAGGAGGATTATAATTAAATTCCCACTTTCAAAAGCTGTAAAAAAAGAACCACTCGTCACAATGAGTTCAAATTTGAATTGAAGATACCTGAAGAAGGGGGAAACGGTACGGCATCAAAAATGTTCCAAAGTGTATTAATAGAGGGCACTGTAAGCGGCATAAAGAAAGGGAATTCGGCAGCCAGTGACATTTTGAATCGAAATGACAACGTATTTGGCATGAGTTGCACATTAAACCAACTGCAGTGTTCAATGTGCTTGATTGTTTCGGTTTTTTTTGACTGGAAAAATGACTTTCAAGCCATTCAACAGTTGTGACACTGTTACTTGAAAGTCCATCCACCACGGCAAGGTCATACCCAATTGGATGGGAAAATCGGTGGAACATTTTTTGAAAATTTTTTTGCGGTGCCATACCGTTTCCCCCTTCTTCAGGTATCTTTAATTCAAATTTGAATTCATTATTACGAATAACTCTTTTTTACAGCATTTTAAAAATGGAACTTTAATTATAATCACCCTGTACATTCAATGGAAGAATCTCAGACATTTTTTTTAAAATTATTTCCATTAAATTAATCCGAAATATTTGGAGTATATTTAAATATATTCTACAAGTAAATAACATAATGTTTGGGAGGAATAAATTGTAAAAAGAAATATATATATATATATATATATATATATATATATATATATATATATATATATATATATATATATATATATATATATATATATATATATATATATTTAAGGGCCTTGAATGGCCGAGTGGCTAGCGCTCTGGCGCTCGGTACCACAGATTTCGGGTTCGAGTCCCGGCGGTGCCATGGATGTGTGTAGTGGTTCGGAATCCACTTTAAACCGTAGGTCCCGGTCCCAATAGGATCGTTGAGCGTTGCGGGGGCATTGTTACTCTGCGTCCGTGGCTTGTCTTCAAGTTGCACGCGCCCCCTGGGTAATGCAAAGGGAGTAACGTCTGTGCAGCACTTGCCTTAAACCATCGAAGACGTCCATGTCTGTTCGCCAGCTGCATTGGATAAAAAATATATATATATATTTTTTTTTTAAAAATAAAATATTTTTATCTCATTGCACTTTTGATACTTTAAAAGGGAACTTTTCATGTCACACATTTTAAAGGACTTTTTCTTGAGGTTATAGAATGGTGAAACTTTGAACGCGTCCAAACGTGAAACTTTTTCCCGGAGTTGGGCTTGGTAAAAGAATCTTTATTGAAAGAAAGGGTTACATTCGAGCGACAGAATAAATATCTATAGAGCAGATATCTAAAGTAAAGTCTACTTCCGTCTTTTTTACCTTTTAAAAAGAGGTCACCTAAAATAAACATGGGGTCTTTTTTTTAGAAAAAGGGCCATACTGATATATAGTATAAAAAATAATTCAAAAGCTTTTAGAGACGTTATAAGAATGTCATAGAATCTAATATTATATAGAAACATGATAAGAAAAATTATTATGGAGCAGATTTAGCATTACACTGGATGAACCTTGAGGACATTCTGCATAATGTTGAATCTAATAACATGCATAAAGCCTCTTGAAACGGTTAACAGACTGCAGTTACCTCTATAAAATTGTTTCTAGAAGACATGATCTTATCATATCATCTAGACCAGGGGCCTCCAAATTACGGCCAGCCAATGTCATCCATTCGGCCCGCGACAGCAAATAGCTTATTGTTGCTGTAATAAGTTGAATAAAAAAACATAGAATGATAATAACTCCGTTTTATTGACTTGCTAGGTTAAGCATAATATGCAGAAAATTTAGCTTAAGCATAACATCCAACAAATAATTGAAATGAATCCCACTAACATTATAAATTAGCGAACATCCCGCGGTTACCCCGCGGTGATCTATAGTTATACCTACCTATTTCCGCTTTTAACCACTAGATGTCGTCAGTCACGATCGTATAGATGCACACAATAGTAATTGTAGTATTTGAACCAGCGAATTTAGCAAGCGCATGCTCGCTCAGAGCGCGTACTCGGCGACTAGTCTAGAAATTATAGATAATGGCAGAAAAATTAGAACGGTTTTGGCCTTGGTACTTACTGGAGTAAACAGTATGGCCCTATGGCTGGAAAGTTTGGAGACCCCTGGTCTAGACGGTGGATTGTTCACAGCTTACAACATTAGAACTGCAAATCCCCGATATATAAAAAAATATGTTAAATCTAATAGACTAATGTGAACCTTTATTCTAACAACTATCTGCATAATGCTGAATCTAATAGTATGCATAATTCATCTCGCATCGGTTATCGGATTCCTTTATGCGACATTTAATTAATTTATGCGGCATTAATTTTCTTTTATGCGACAATCAAATGAACGGCAGATACTATTATAAAACTGTTTCTATATTTGTTTTGGTCTGTCGCTCTACGGTCATTTTATTCACACTTTAGGATAATTAAATTGGGGCCTACAGTTTAACGTGGATTCCAAACCACTAACAAAACATCCATGTCGCTCTCTGCCAGTTGGCCATCAGGCCTCTATTGTTTCTAGAAGATATGATCTTTCATACCGTATCAACGGTTGTATTCATTGTATACAACGACTGTATTCATCGCAGCCTACGTTAGTGGAACCAGAGATCACCGACATAAAAAAAAAATAAGATGATGTTAATTATGTTGAATCTAAAAATATCTAATATGAATATTAGTTTCTATGAGAATCTTGAATCTAAAAGTTTCTAATGTGAATATTAGTATCTATGAGATTCTTGAATCTAAAAGTACCTAGTATTAATATTAGTATCTATGAAAATCTTGAAAAGTATCTAATGTGATTATTAGTATCTAAAAGTTTATAATGTGAATATTAGTATCTAAAAGTTTATAATGTGAATATTAGTATCTAAAAGTTTATGATGTGAATATTAGTATCTAAAAGTTTCTAATGTGAATATTAGTATCTAAAATTTCCTAATGTGAATCTTGAATCTAATAGTATCTAATGTGAATCTTGAATCTGAGGGTATTTAATGCGAATTTTGAATCTAATAGCATGCATTGAATTTAATAGAGTCTCGTATCAGCTATCAGACGGCGGCTTGGTGGGAATTTTCTTCTATGCGATTATAAAATAAGCAGCAGTTGCTTCTATAAAAGTGCTTCTAGTAGACATGATCTCTTCATACATTCTGGACGGTGGATTCTTCGAAGTCTACAAGAAGCCCCGATATAAAAATAAAATAGTATAATGTTAACAAAGAAACACGACTTCAGTGCATGAATATTTTTAATGGTGTGCATACATTCAAATATTTATCCATAAATTCTGTAATAAATTTCGAACAAAATAACGATCAATATTTAAAATTTGGATAACATTAAAGTAAGTGATCTGCAAAAAAATAAATTTGGTTTTTTGTTCTTCAATTATTTGTTTCAAAGATGAATTAATTATAGACAAGATAGATTAAAACATGTTTCCAAAATAATTCTTTATGGTTTGTAAAATATAGCATTATATCAATAACATGAATAACTTGCCCTGCCTTAGGTTACAATTTAAAACCATTAATTTATCTGCAAAATAAGATCTACCTTAGAAAATGTTATCTATGAATTTAAAGAATGTCGTCTTATATGTAGGATCGCTACTACATTAAAAACAAGTAATATATATAAAAAAAAATTTTTAAAGTCAATTCTTGCTTTTTTTCACTAAATTGCAGGAAGTCCTTTACAAATCATTTTCATTCCTTTTTTTAAGTTTACCTGGCGCCATCTATTGGTAGATATAGGCAACTTAAATCCAAAAAAAACTAAAATGAATTAATTAAATTTAATTACTGAATTAATATTTGAAAAAACTGCATTAACATCCAGTGTCATATACTACAAGTTCAAAAAAAAATGTATTTGAAGTTGAGTGGAGCAATAAAACGTATTTTATGAACGATTGAAAATTTGAACAAGATATATCTAGGGAGAGCGTGAGCTAATAGAAGGAATTGAATAATTGTTATCCAGTAGATAGATATTACGGAAACAAGAGTGGTTAAAAAACCCTTTAAACTTTATTAGAAACTAATTTCTGACATGCAAAATTTAAAATAATGGATCGATCTGTTATACGTTGTATTACTATTTTTCTAAATCAATGTCATTTTTGTAGAATTGTTCTTTATTTTTTTCACTAGAGATCACATTTTTTATAGAATACTCTATCCAGATAAGAAGGATGGGGGTATTGTTTTCCGGGAGAATTGACACGCATTTGCATATCATAGGAAGCAAACAAAAAAAGTTCGTTTGTCGATGTAAAACCTTCACACTTTTGCTGTCATACTTGTCATCATGTCTTCTCTTTTTGTGAAAGGAATGACTCTGCGTCAGCAAAAATCTGAACCACTCTTTTCGCACACTAGCTTACTAACATTTCACATACAACACCAGAAGGGCATTTGGATGTTCTTGAGGGTTATATAATATGCATTGAAGTTCAATATAATATTTCAATTTTGCTTGCATTTATCTACGTCTTTTTTTCAATTCCTACTATTAGTTCACACTCTCCCTATATATATATCTTGTTCAAATTTTCAATCGTTAATAAACTACTTTTTATTCATCCACTCAATTTCAAACACATTTTTTTAAACTTGTACTGGATGACACTGGATGTTAATGCAGTTTTTTTCAAATATTTATTCACTAATTAAATTTAATTAATTAATTTTTTAGTGTTTCTTCAGATTTAAGTTGCATGTATCTCATAATAGATGGCGCCAGATGTAAGAGGAAAATTTCAAATTTATTTATAAAGGATTTTTCTGCAATAGAGTGAAAAAATGTAGGAATTGACTTTAATTTTTTTTTTTATATTACTTGTAAATGGTGAGTATATAATCAAATATTTATCCATAAATCCTGTAATAAATTTACAAAAAAATAATAAATAATTAAAATTGACGTAGCCTTAATGACAGTGATTTCCAAATCGATTTTTTTTCTTCAATTATTTGCTTAAAAAGGAGTTAATTATAGACAAGATAGAATAAAGCATGTTTCCAGAATAATTATCTATGATTTGCAAGGATATAACTTTAAAGCAAATAGCATGAATGACATGTCCTGCCTTAGGTTACAATTTAAATCCATTAATTTATCTGTAAAATAATTTCTATCTTAGAAAATGCCATACATGAATTTGAAGAATGTCGTCTTATATATAGGATCGATACTACATTAAAAAGAATTGTTATTCAATAGCCAGATATTATGGAAAAAAGAGTGGCTAAAAAACATTTTAAACTGTATTACAAACCAATTTCTGACATACAATAGAATTTAAAACAACGAATCGATCTGTTATACGTTGTATTACTATTTTTCCAAATCAATGTCATTTTTGTAGAATTGTTCTTTATTTTTTTCACCAGAGATCACATTTTTTATAGAATACTCTGTCCAGACAAGAAGGATGTGGGTATTGTTTCCCGGGAGAATTGACGCACATTTGCATATCATAGAAGACAAACAAAAAAAGAAGTTCGTTTGTCGATGTAAAACCTTCACACTTTTGCTGTCATCATGTCTTCTCTTTTTGTGAAAGCAACGACTCTGCGTCAACAAAAAACTGAACCATTCCTTTCGCGCGCTAGCTTACAAGCATTTCCCATACGTCACCAGAAGGGCATTTGGATGTTCTTGAGTGTTATATAATATGCATTGAAGCTCAATGCAATATTTCAATTTTGCTTGCATTTATCTGATTTTTTTTTTAAATTTTGCTTGTTTTTCTTTTTACTGACATTGATTTTACTTTCTTTTTATTGATACTTTACTTTCTTTTCTTTTTATCGACAAACTTTTATACTTAGAATTTTAAATCATTTTTTTTTTCTTTCTAATGCAGCTAGCAAACACTTAGACAGCTTGGTCTTGGATGCCTTAAGGCAAGCGCTGCACAGACGTTACTCACTTTGCATGACAGGGGCGTGTGTCACTTGAAGATAAGCCACAGACGCGGAGTAACATTGCCCCCGCAACGCTCTACGATCTTATTAGACCGGGACCTGCGGTTTAAAGTGGATCCCGAACCACTACAAGCATCCATGGTACCGCCGAGACTCAAACCCGAAACCTGTGGTACCGAGCGCTAGCCACTCGGCCATTCAGGCCCTTCTTGAGTGTTAGATAATATGCATTGAAGCCTAATGCAATATTTCAATTTTGCTTGCATTTTATCTGAGTTTTTTTTTAAATTTTTGCTTTTTTTCTTTTTACTGACATTGATTTTACTTTCTTTTTATTGATACTTTACTTTCTTTTCTTTTTATTGACAAACTTTTATGCTTAGAAAACTACTTAGAATTTTAAATCATACTTTTTTCTTTATTATTTGGGCAACGAAATATTTATTTCCAAAATATTTAATATTTTCAAATGCGGACAGAAAACTCTAAGCTTACGAAAATTTGTGAGATCAGTTATGAGTTACGTATATCTAAAATATTATCTTTCAATCATTGTTAAAATCATTTATGTTACATTATTATCATTTAAGTTACATTGTTTTAAGCTCGTACTTGTAAAATGTTTAATGTATTGTATTCATTGATTATATCGTAGTCTATTTACTCTTAGGTAATTCGCTAGGTTATTACACTACAATTTTATATTACGTTAAAAGATCATCCGTTTAACTACATTTTATCATCCGTATATCAGATACTTTATTATCTTGGAAGTACATCCCACACATTATCGTTTTTATGCATTTAGTTAACGTTTATGTTGTTGTTGTTTCTTATCCCACTTGGCTGGCCATGCCCACGAGCCCATACGTACTCATGATTGAAGGGGAAGGAAGCAGCTTCTGTTGCGATGGAGCACCCGTAGGTAGAAGCCTGACTTTGGCTCCGTGACGCTCTTACGGTCATAGGAGACTGGGACCTACGGCTTAAAGTGGATTCCGAACCACTACAAACATCCATGGCACCGCCGGGATTCGAACCCGAAACCTGTGGTACCGAGCGCTAGACACTCGGCCATTCAGGTCCCAAATTTGCCAACGGCACGCGGTGTTCCAGGCAGTTACCCACCCAAGTACTGACCGCGCCCAATGATGCTTGACTTCGGTGATCTAACGAGAACTGCTATATTAAAAATAGAAAATCGTTACTCTACCGACCAAGCTACGATTTAACGTTTATTAATGTTTATAACGTTTTTGTGTTCATACTAGGTATGGAAGCTTGAAAAATACAGCTTGTATCAGCAACAGATTTATAAATGTGTAGATAAGTTAGTTTAGAGTTAAACCCAGACGACTCTCAATGATGTAGAAATGCAGATCGGAAATGCGGCCAAATCGCAAAATATGGGACTGTTGGAATTTGGCGACATTTTGTGGCGCCTACCGGGTGATAAATAACCAAATGGGATAATCCGTGTTTCTTATACTGTTTGCAATTCACTTCACTTACAATCGCAACCCATTACTTGGCCCAATTTGGAGAAAAGATTTCTTCACATCAAATCCCGAAGGCGTTTATTCTTCGAATTTTACCGGAAATTCTTTCCACACGCGGTAGAAGGCGTTCCAAGGGCGCGGGAGTTTCTACATTTCTCGAAAAATTCTTCATTCTACAACTGATCCAATGGGGGCTTGAATGGCCGAGTGGCTAGCGCTCTGGCGCTCGGTATCGCAGGTTTCGTGTTCGAGTCCCGGCGGTGCCATGGATGTTTGTAGTGGTTCGGAATCCACTTTAAAACCGTAGGTCCCCCTCCTGATAGGATCGTAGAGCGTTTCGGGGGCAATTTTACCCCGCGTCCGTATCTTCAAGTTACACGCGCCGCCTGGGTAATGCAAATTGAGTAACGTCTGGGCAGCGCTTGCCTTAAGGCATCCAAGACCAAGCTGTCTAAATGTTTGCCAGCTGCATTAGAACAAAAAAAAAAACCTGATCCAATTGTAATAGGATAGCTGATTATACAGACTAGTACATATGCATCTGACTTACAAGTATGCAGAGGCCAATGCGTGAGTTGCGGAGCTTGTTGTACATCCAACGATTTCCGATGGGGTGTAATCTCAACTATAGCCATTCTTTAGATTTGACCAAATCAAAAGAACGGCAATAGTTGAGATTACACTAGGTTAGTAGGTATGGATAGTTTCTATAGGATGGGGTATTTTCCGAGACTCGTCGTGAATAAATGGTACAGTTTGTAGAATTCAGTGAACTATGTTGAACTATGAGTACGCAAGTTGTAGTGCACCAATTATGTTGCAGCATCTGGAACATTCTGTATAGAAACTTCATGCACGATTGTCACTGTTGACCATGTTACAGTTATTGATTTACATTGATTAATAAAGAGCATATTCATATTGCTAAATAAAAGGTGGGCTGAAACGTTCATAGGCTAACACATAGATGGCGTTACTAGTATTAAATCAATATGAATTTTAGTTAGTCCTAACCTTCAAAAGACACGTGTATAAATTTGACAGCTGTTGCGCTATCAGTATGTGAGCTACAGCATTTTTAGTGAAGCAACTTTTGTTAGTTTGAAAAAATGGATGAAAAGGAATTTCGTGGTTTTAATTAAAGCATTGCTTTTTGGAGAAAAAAAATACTATTGAAGCCAAGGCTTGGCTTGATAAACATTATTCGGACAGGAACCAGGAAAAAGCACCAGGAAAATAAACCGTAGAGAAGTGGTTTGCTAAATTTAAACGAGGCGAAATGAGCACCGAGGACGATGCACGCAGTGGACGCCCCAAAGAGGCTGTTACCGATGAAAACATCAAAAAAGTCCACAAAATAATTTCTGATAACCGTAAAGTGAAGTTGATTGAGATAGCTGAGACCCTAAAGATATCAAAGGAACGTGTTGGACATATCGTGAATGAATATTTGGATATGCGAAAGCTCTGTTCGAAGTGGGTGCCGCGCAGAGCTCACAATCGACCTAAAACAACAACGAATTGATGATTCTAATCAGTGTTTGGAGCTGTTCAATCGTAATCGCATCCGAATTTTTGCGTCGATATGTGACAATGAATGAAACACGGCTCCATCATTTCACACCGTAGTTCAATCAACAGTCAGCCGAGGGGACTGCGCGTGATGAACACTAAAAATGCTATAATTCCCATACTAATAGCGCAACAGCTGTCAAATGTATACACGTGTCTTGTGAAGGTTAGGGCTAATTAAAAATCATATGGATTTAATTCTAGTAGCGCCATCTATGTGCCTATGAACCTTTCAGCCCACCTGTTATACAATGATATCCGATGAGGTGTACTCTCAGCTACAGCCATTCTTCATATTTGCACTAAAGAAGGGTAATTTCCAGAGTCGTCATGAATCGTGATTAAATTATAGGGTGCATCATTTAATCACGATTCAAAATGAATGAAATAATTATAAATTAAAATTAAAAAATGAATAAGTAATTATGAATTAAAATAACTATTCTATGTCTAATACAGAATAATGATAATTAGAGTAAGCCAGTTACGGTGCACCATTCCGGTTGCAGCATCTGAAAGATTCTGTGTGAAAACGTTATGTACCATTGAATGATCTTTGTCACTGTTGACCATGTTACTATTACTGATGTACATTAGTTAATAAGCAGCATATTGATATTGGTCGAGGTCTTTTATTTTTGGTGTTATGTGTATTACTAAAACCTCAAAAGTACTATCGACTCTTGTTATGCGATTTCAAGTTGTCTAAGTGAACCTTAACCTCTCGTAGATGTTTGTAATTATAAGTTTAAGACAGCCAGTATAAAAACGAAAGACGTTACATTTGCTTTGAATGACAGAATGAGTATATGAATCCTTCCATATGCTTTCCGGAAAAAAAAAATCACTCCCTGACATTGTCATCAGAAACATGAGACATTTCTTACCAGTATCCTTCATATTCTGAAAGGTTCCAGTATTGCCATGAAGCCGGGGAAGTAAGTAACAATAGAAATATGTTGTTGTTTCTTATCCCACTTGGTAGACAGCAACATTTAGACCAAGTCCGTGAATCCGTGTGGTCTCATGGAAGGTGGGAAAGGGGGAAGGGCTGCTTCTGTTGCGATGGAGAACCCTGAGGTAGAAGTCTGACTTGGCTCCGTGATGCTGACTTTTTACAGGGTAGAATTGTCAGCCCAACGCTCTACAGTCTTATTATACCAGAATCTACGGTTTGACGTGGATTCCGAACAGCTACAAACATCCATGGTACCGTCCGGACCAAGCGTCAAACTGTTGATCACTCGGACAATTGAAATCTAATTACCCAATTAGATTCTTACTATTAAGTTTCAGAAATATTTACTAAACTTATTCTACGCTGAATTAAATCAAAATTTTTATTCTGTTTAAATTAAATTTTAGGAATTAGTAGGATTTTAGGACTTTAAAAGGGATTTAAAAGCATATTTAGGACTTTAAAAGCATATAAATTTTACAAACGAGATTTGGCAGAATATATTCTTTTAACGTAAATATGGCTTGATATTTAATTAATAAATAAAGTTGGTGCATTTTGTTTATTATATTGACACAGAATAAAAGTTTTCGATCTTTCTTAGTAATTTTCACATTTACAAGATATTTTTCATGAGCCTGTTTATTGGCCTATTTTTCCTTTGCCGCTTAAAATTTTATATCGCTCCTATTTCGCAAAATAAAATTTTATTAACTAAAGTATCGTAAAAAGGAATTCATAGCAAGATAGTCATAAAAGTAGGTTTGATGTATAGCTGATAAAAGTCACAAGAAATACCTATTCATGACTACATCTCCAAAAAACATTGCTTGTAATATATCTTGAAATTATGAACCATTAGTCATTTATGAGTCTTAATGTTTTTTTAGTCGTTTATGATTCATGAATTCTGAGTCGTTTAATTAGGCATTTGTAGGCTATATATTTTTGGAGAAATCCAACATAGGTACAGAATGGCCATCAATTGAGATATCTGATTTAAATAGATTGTGATATCTTCATCATGATTGGCGCAACAGCCACATGGTGGACCAAGGCCGTCCGCCTACTGGCAGATTTCAAAACATGAGATGTCTTCTTTTTTACTTGGTAGGGCTGTCAGCCCAAATCTCTACATCCAGGTTAGACTGGGACCTACAGTTTAAAGTGGATTCCGAACCACTACAAGCATCCAGGGCACCACCGGGATTCGAACCCGAAACCTATGGTACCGAGCGCCAGAGCGCTAGCCACTTGGCCATTCTGGCCCCATATTGTGATATACGGGGTGATTATAATTAAAGTCCCATGCTGCAAAAAAGAGGCACTCGTCACAATGAGTTCAAATTTGAACTGAAGATACTTGAAGAAGGGGGGGGAATAGTACGGCGTATTAATAGATGGCGCTGTAAGGGGCATAAAGAAAGTGAATTCGGCTACCAGTGATATTTTGAATCGAAATGACAACGTATTTGGCATGAGTGGCACAGTTGCGACACTGTTAGTGGAAAGCCCATTCACACGGCAAGATCATATGAAATGGGATGGGAAAAATCGGTGGAACGTTTTTGATGCCATACCGTTTCCCTCTTCTTCAAGTATCTTCAGTTCAAATTTGAACTCATTGTGACGAGTGGTTCTTTTTTTTCGCAGCATTCTAAAAGTGGGACTTTAATTATAATCACCATGTATATATATATACGTATGTTAAAGTATTATAATTAAGAAATGTAAATGTTAATAATGTTATTAAAATTTTATCATTAAGAGGTGAACTATAAGCTTCGGTTGCCAAATTTGATGTTTAAATTATAGATTATTATTTTTTATTTTCATTATTGCATTATTTATGGATTAAATATTACTGAACTTTTTTTTTATAAAAGACATAATAAAATAATGAATTAAAAATATTTAATTATGAAATACTTAAGTATTATTAAAAAAATTAAATATTTTTATTTTAAATAATTAATAATTTATTATGTGATTATAAATAATTAATAAATTAATAAAAAAAAATTATTAAGTGCTACTTTTCATTCTAATTAAGATGATATTTTATGTATTGTGATTTTAGCATGTTCCCGATTGAACTGCTACTTTAGCTAATTTACAAAAAAAAATTTTTTTTTTTTATTATACAAGTAGTTCCATATTTTTTTAAAAAAAACACTTAATAAATTAACGAACCTACATAAGCTGTTCTTTGTAGTTTGCTTTACTTCCTGTATTTTTTAAAATTTATTTTTCAATAAACAGTTCATTGCTATTTTATAAATAAAGATATACGGGGGCCTAATGGCCGAATGGCTAGCCCTCTGGCGTTCGGTACCACAGGTATCGGGTTCAAATCCCGGCTTTTTGCCCATGGGTGTTGTAGTGGTTCGGAATCCTTTTTAAGCCGTAGGTCCCGGTCCTAATAGGATCGTAGAGCGCTGCGGGGGCATTGTTACTCCGCGTCCGTGGCATACCATGAAGTTACACGCGCCCCCTGGGTAATGCAAAGTGAGTAACATCGGCGCAGCCCTTATGGCGAAAGATCACGGTCTATTTGCCAGCTGCATTAGAAATAAAAAAGATATGTTTTTATTAAAAGAATTGTAATAAACTGCCTGATGGCCAAGTGGTTAGGGCTCTCACCATAGGCTCAATTTCGAAACTGTCGTACCGGTAGCTGACGAGACAGGTCTGATGCTGCGCTAAGTCTGTTTCTTTTGGCAGTAACTGCTAAATACCGGTCCTCATTCGGCTTTGTAACTCGAGGGCGATCTGTGCTCTAACATCTACTCACATTGCTTGGAATGTGGAATCGTTGTCAAAGCCTGGAGAGGGCACTCTGAGCGATTCCAAGTTCCTCGGATACTTCCAGCTGGGTACGTCCACATTCCAGTCGTCCGATAATTCTACCACGTAAAAAATCATCCAAATGCTTCCTTTGTGCCATAACTATACGGTTATTGCACTGAAAGGCTTTTAAAGCGCTTTTGAGCAATTTTACTTCTTTGCCACCATTCCTTATATACCCCTCTCTTACACTCTCGTCATTGTGACGTACTATCCGCGCCATCTGGTGGTTTCCTGTACTTTGCATATTCTTCTTCAAGATGTGTGTGATAATTCTACAGGTCAAATTTTTATTTTAGAGTTCAATTTCTGTGTGATTCTGAATTATCCTTAATTTAGGGACATGAGTGTTTTAAAATGGATTACAGCTGTTAGTTTTAGTAAGCTTATGAAATTTCTTTCTGTAAAGAGGTGCTGATACTGTAAGAAATAATTGTTTCTGAAATACATTTTTAAGTTATGGAAAGAAAATCGAATTATGCATACGCAATTTAAACGCTATAATAAAATTATTCTTATATGTAATGAAATTATAGCAGACTTCTACGTGACAATTATGATTTTCTGCCCGATTTTGAAAGGAATTTTATTTTTATTTTACTGGAAAACGCTGTCCCTTCTCAAGACCACGGAGAATACTGTGTGGTTGGTGCAATCTCTGGTTACTTCATGCAATCTCTTATTAATTTTGTCTGTGTCTGCAAGTATTAGTACCAAATATTTATCGCGATTTGGTACTAATCCCAATTTGGCAGTTTGGTATACTGAAGTGGTATCTGGAAAATTCTTACTCTAAGCCGACCCCTTTAAATTCCCATGAACTATTATATTTCCAACCAACATTATTATTATTATATTTACAATCTGTGTAGCCATGGGAACTGCTACTAAGATGTGGGCACTAAACAGACTTCAGCATAGTTCATTTCTGAAACGAAATGTATAATTAATTGCCTGAAAAAGACATGTTAAGTTTTTTTTTAAAATTAATTTTGCTATCAACGAACCTATTAAGAATTCAAGTAGTTCAAGTAGTAGTCTTCTGCGGCAAATTAAAGACAGTTATTTATTTTAATTAGTTAACTAAAATAAATTAAGAGTATATCAAAACATTCTAAACACAGAAGGCTAGCAAATAATAATTTAGTTGAATTTAAGTATTATTTATAGAGATGACATCACCGATATTGCAGTTATTTTTGCTAACTAAATTAATAATTTTAAAATTTCAGTTAAGCTAATCTTTAGAATTAAATTTCTAATTAACTAAATTTAAGAAATGTCATTTTCCAACATTTCTATCCATAGGTTATGTGTTGTTCCTCAAAAACTCAAATACTTCCTAAAATAAATGGATAAATTTGATTGGAAGAGCAAACTATTTACATACTTAAAAACCACAGCTGTCAATTATAGTTAAAATGGGGCATATTAGAATCATTTAAAACTTAAAATGGATAAAGTTTTTCACTGGAAGGAATACACTGAGCAAGGAATAAACGTCCTCACTAACTGCGCTAGGAAACGCATGATAAAAGTGAATAGTCATCAAAACCATCGTTTTCTAACAAAAGTTTTTATAAATCGTTTTTCTACTTTTAAAAAATAGCATATTTTTTCGCTTTTTAAAAAATGCAAAAATTTTTTTTATGCTGCAAATAGCGACCACATAAAAATAAGCCCCGCATGAAAAATATGTAAATCAAAGCTTTTCGATGTAGCACTATCCCGCAAATAATAAAGCATACCGTATTTTTCCGATGTAGCGCGCACTAGGAAATTCACGCATCTAATAATATTCATGGTAATTGTAACGTATCGGCTTATACTAAATCCTTAACAGCTTCAAGAAGAGGGCCACTTTCAGGTTTATGAGGACACATTAATTATATATATATATATATATATATATAACCTTTAATTTTCATTTCTAAATAGAGTTCTGTATAATATATATATTATACAGAACTCTATTTAGAGAAAAAATGAAAATGAAAGATAATTTGATCCACAAGTGCAGTTCATTCCAAGGTCGGAGATTTTCAGAATTCTCGAGTATAAGACGAATCCAAATGCTTGGTCTGCGACCGACCGTAATTATCACACGGCGTCATACACGAAACCACAACGGACTTACTTTGAAATCATGCAGAATCTCCGGCCTATTCTGTCACTTGGAAGAAAAAGAGAAAATCAACACTCTTGCACGACTCGACGAAGAATTCTTTCCTGTCTTCTCTAAAACCCTCCCTTTAAGAAAATCCGTCAAAAAGACGACAGCTTTCCTCACTTCTCATTGGAGTCGACGCTTTTTCAGCCCATGGTTTTTCATCAATCCCGATGCAGCAACTCATCACGTAGTCCATATCGAGTCTGTAATTGTTTCGACCTGTGAAGGGCGAACAGACAATTCCTAATTTCATTAAATCTCATTATCTATATCACTGTTTATTTCCTATCAGATTTGAGTGACAGGTTGTTCTCATTAGTACAAAACACTAATTGCATATAATATACCACGTACCCACTATACTTCTAATCTTTTTAATTTGCATGTTATTTTGGCAGCCATCTGCTGTATTCTTCTTTAAATAACATCTTTTAATTAATATTTAATCATAATATGTATTTGATGAAATTTTTTTCATAGATATAAAACAAAAAAAAACACGCATAATAAACCATACAAAAAATAACCACATAAAAACAGATTTGAATGTACTATTTTTTTACGTAAAATTCGTTTGGTCAATTAATCCTTATAAAATCTGTAAATACACGAAATAAAAACATATTCTTAGAAGAAAACAAATATTTTTCGAAAATAAGCTGAAGATGTTTAGACAATCATGATTCTTTTTACTGGAAAATTTATTATTTGTCGAGCAGAAATTTTAACTCGCGATGACGAGAATATTTTCTGCGTGTGATCAAACGAGAAATCTTAATTAAGAGTTGAGATTTTCAGTGCTTTTTGATAATAAGATATAATTTTGATAGAAGTTGTGTGACATGTTGAAAGGTAAGAATTGGACTTTAATCAGGAAATATTCCTTCATAATGAATAATTCCTTATCTAAAATATTGTGCTTTTTTATTGTTATGGAAGAAATAATCATTATTTATTTGGAGATAAAACTTTTCTCCAATTTTTCCTTTCATTTTCTTTAAAAATTCAAAACTAGTACAGTTTTAATATATTGAACAACTTATTTTGTAGAGCGATTTATTTATTCATTAATTAATAAATCGCTCCATCAAAAATAATAAATAAAGTAAGATTTGAGTAAAAAAATAATTTATAAAATTTTTCTGTAATTTAGATCAGATTTATCACGATATTGGACTTAAATAAATTTTCTTAATTGATCTTATTTAAATAAAGATATAATTATCATTTCATTAAAGATTGATGGATATTGTAACGTCTCGGCCTATATTAGACCAATGATGGCTACAAGAAGAGGGCCAATTTCAGGTTCATACGAATACTTTAAATTTTATTTACAAGCCTCATATCTATATACAGAACTCTATTATTGTAATTTATTATTTACAAAAAATGAAAAATAAAGATTTAAATTTGATTCACAAGCGCTGTTCACTCCGAGGTCGGAGAGTTCTCGAGTTTACGACGAATCTAACGCACTGGTCTGCGGCAGATCTTAATTATCAAGCGGCATGATACAAGAAGCCACAAGAGTTCACTCAAGGAACTTTTCTAAAAAAAAAAAGCCTTCTTTTAAAGAAATCCGTCAAGTCGGGGGAGGGGGCAGCTTCTCATTGAAGTAGACACTTTCTCAGTAGATGGTTTATCACCCATCACGATGCAACAACTCAAGGCATAGTCCGTATCCCATCTGTAATTGTTTCGATCTGTGAAGGTCTAACAGACATTCGCTAATTTCCTAAGGTCTAATTATCCATGACACTGATTATCTTCTATCAGATTTGAATAACAAGTTTTTCTCATTAATACAAAACACTAATTGCATGTAATATCCACGATACTGCTTATCTGCTTTCAGACTTGAGTGATAGGCTGTCATTATTCCCTTGTTAAAGAATATACATTCCTTTCCTCTGGGAACAGAAATGCTTTATATCTTCCCTTGGGAAAAATGCTACAATAAACATAATATATATAACATATTATGTGCATTGTAATTTATAATATTTATGTGTATTGTATTGTATAATATATTATGTGAATGATATTAAATAAACTCATGTTTGTGAAAATTGCAACACCATGAAGGAATCGTCATAATTGAATGAAATTTAATACATAGTCGTGTGGTAGTGGTACAAATAAATGATTAAATGTTCAAGGCAAACAAACAATAACAAGAGATCGGAATCAGTATTTTGTGTTGTCACCACGCGCCGCAATAAGTGCTGCTACACGATGTGGCATGAAGTCAAACAAATTTTGAATGTCTGCCTAAGGAAGAGCATTCCATATTGTTTGTATGCGCACCCAAAGTTCGTCTGCAGAAGCATCAGGACGAGGATCACGAGCGAGACGCCGACCAACGAAATCCCACACATGTTCAATCGGCGACATATCCGGGGAATACGCAGGCCAAGGAAGAAACTGTACCTGCCGCGTTGCAAAGAAGGATTGAACAGTCCTAGCGATATGAGGGCGGGCATTGTTCTGTTGAAATACAGCGCCTGGCAAGCTTTGAAGGAAGGGAACAGCATGGGGCTGTAGAACTTCACTGATGTACCGGTTGCTGTTCAGATTGCCCACAATTCTTAGCAATTGAGATTGTCCATGATATGCTATGGCCCCCAGACCATAACTCCGGGTGTTCGTCCACTGTGGCGTTCGATAATGCACTCCGGAAGGTGGCGTTCACCGGCATAGCATTTGACACGAATGCGGCCATCATGGTACCACAAATTAAAGCGGGATTCGTCAGAAAACAAGACATGCTGCCAATCAGCACGCCAGTCTCTATGCTGAGCGGCCCATTGTAGCCGCAGGCCGCAATGGCTTAGCGTAAGAGGGATCCTGTATAAAGGAGTCCTTGCGCGCAGTCCACGCTGCAGCAGACGTCTACGAATTGATGAAGCACACAATGAAACACCTGTAGCTATTGACCACTGTGATGCCAATTGTCTAGAGGGAGCTGTACGATCCGTCAGCGCCATGCGGACCAGGTGTCTATCATCACGAGCTGACGTCACATTTCGGGATCCACTCCCGGATTTCCGAGTTGTCCGACACTCGTCCGTCCACTGCTTCCAAAGACGCATCACTGTGCTGCTGTTACGCTGCACACGAGCGGCTACTGCACGATAAGACAAGCCAGCTTCACGAAGGCCGATGATTCTCCCCCGTTCAATCTCTCGCTCTCTTTCGTCGAAGCGGCAAAAGTAACGATTGAGCTAACGTTTACCACTAGCAGATAACCACCGATAACCATACACGCCTCGCTACAGCTGTCTATTTATTCGGATCTAACCGCCGTTCAGAGGGCGCTACTCAGCATACGCATGCGCTACGGATTTGAAATTCTAATCATTTGCATATCATGCGCTAATTTGCATTTCCTGAAAATTTCAGCTCCCTCGCGTAAGTCCTTCATGGTGTTGCAATTTTCACAAACATGAGTATATTTATCAATATTTTTTCTGATAATTTATTTTCTACATTTATGAGATTCGTAAAAACAGAACCTTTGTTTAGCAGAGCAATTAAATTATAAAATGATACATAAATTTCAATGACCGTATAATTTTTAGTTTAAAAGTTATCTCTAGCAAGTAACATAAAAAAAAAAAAAAATTAAGTCAATTCCTACTTAGGTCAACAAAGGAAAATTTTATTTTAGTTACTTTTTATTAAATAATTACAATTAATATAAATATGTATATACATATGTGGCAACATTCATATGTTTCATTTTCAATTTTGTTCCCTCCTTGACTCAGACTAGAACCCGGAATGAAAAAAGAATCTGAAAAAGAAATTTTTTTCTCCAGCGATCTACACGCTTCGCCACTGACGGTATTTATTCCTTAATTGATATCTTGCTAAATATCTTATATGAGAGAAATTTTTTTTCTCCCATATAAAACTAAAATTAATTAATTAAATTTAATTAATGAATTAATATTTGAAAAAACTGCATTAACATCAAGTGTCATATACTACACGTTCGAAATAAATGTATTTGAACTTGAATGGATGAATAAAAAGTATTTTATGAACGATTGAAAATTTGAACCAGATATATATATATATATATAGGGAGAGTGTGAACTAATAGTAAAAATTGAAAAATACAAAGCATTTTGTTTAAACATTATACGAAATAAATGCTAGAGATATATTAAGAAAAGGGTATAGTCAGTCTATATTGGTGCTTTAAAAATAAGATAATAAAAATATTGAAGGCCTATAAATTTCCGTACATACAAATTTGGGGAAATCCAACCATATTCAGGAAAAGTAATAAATAAAGACCCTCAATTTCTTTTATTACATTTCCATTACAATACAAGTCATCGGAAATAAATACACCAATCGAAACTATTCCCTTTCACTGCAGTAGCGGAGAAGAATAAAATTTAAACCGAATTCTTCCGTTTCCTATTTCAGTTCACTTCATCAATCATCTCCGGATCGTTTGCGCAGTTAAATGACAACTCTCACGATATGTTGCCATCCATTCTCCACATTGTTGCAGAAACTATAAATGGCATTCTTCGACTCGATAGTCCAGAATCGGATATTGGTTTTGGTTTTTGAAAGTGGCTTTAAATTATGGTTTTAGTTGGAAATTTTGTCGTGTTAATCATTCTTAACTTCTTGAGTTTTGAGAAATGACAGGTTTTGACGTGAGAAGTGTATTATTGGGATTGTTCGGATGCTTTTGTAACAAAGCTGTCCGTTGTTAGTTATTATTGTTCATTGTGATCGCAATTCCAATCCTTGAATACAAAATTTTAAACCTTTATATAACCAGAAACGGTAATTTATTTAACTTCAATTTGGAATTGACAAAAAGGGAATCTCAAATAGGAATGAATTAACAACCTTGTTCGCGTTTGAGTTTGGCGATATTTCATTCATCATTTTCTTTACTTCGTGCCAAAACTCAATAAAATATCCTAATTCTTTTCTTTTTCCGAATCCTACATTCGTTATTAATAAAATGAATGTAGGAATATTGATTTAAAATACCTTTATATAACCAGGAAAGATCATTTATTAACTTCAATTTAAGGTTGATAGGCATTCTCGGATAAGAATGAATTAGCAACCCTGGTGACATTTGAGTTTGGCGAGATTTCATTCATCAGTTTCTTTCACTATATGTTAAATTTAAATAAAGTTTTTTGTATTTCTTTATAAATAATGAATGTAGGAATATTAATTTTAAAAAGAACCTTTATATAACCAGGAAAGATCATTTATTTAATTTCAATTATAAGTAGACAAAAAATTATTCTCAAATAGGGTTAAATTAGTAACCCTGGTGGTATTTGAATTTGGCGATATTTCTTTCATCATTTTCTTTTACTTTGTGCCAAAATTCAAAAAAATTTTTATATATCTTTATTAATATTGAATGTAGGAATATTGATTTAAAAGACCTTTATATAACCAGGAAAGATCATTTATTTAATTTCAATTATAGGTTGACAAAAAATGATTCTCAAATACGATTGAATTAGCAATCCTGGCGCCATTTGAATTTGGCGATATTTCTTTCATCATTTTCTTTCATTTTGTCCCAAAATCCAATAAAAATTTTATATCTTTTCATTAGTATTGAATGTAAGAATATTGATTTAAAAAGATCATTTACTTAATTTCAATTTGAGTTTGACAAATAATGATTTCTCAAATAGGAATGAATTAGCAATCAGTTGGCAGTTTAGTTCGGCGATATTTCGTTCATTATTCTTTCACTTTGTGCCAAAATTCTATAAAATTTTTTTATATATCTTTATTAATATTGAAAGTAAGAATAATGGTTTAAAAGACATTTATATAACAAGGAAAGTTAATTTATTTAATTTCAATTTGAGGTTGATAAAAAGTGATTCTCAAATAGTTTGGCGATATTTCATTCATTATTTTCTTTCACTTTGTACCAAAATTCAATAAAATTTTGTGTCTATCTTATTAATAATGAATGTAGGAATATTGATTTAAAAAACTTTTATATAACCAGAAAAGTTCATTTATTTAATTTCAATTTGAGGTTGATAAAAAGTGATTCTCAAATAGGAATGAATTAGCAACCCTGTTGGCTTTTGAGTTCGGCGATATTTCATTCCTAATTTTACTTTGTGCCAAAACTCAATAAAATTGTTGTTTTCCTTATTGATATTGTATGTAGGAATATTGATTTTAAAAACCATTACATAAACAGGAAAAATCATTTATTTAATTTCATTTTGAGATTGACAAAAAGTGTTTCTCAAATAGGAATGAATTGGCAATCTTGGTGGCATTTGAATTTGGCGATATTTCTTTCATCATTTTCTTTCACTTTGTGCCAAAATTCAATAAAATTTTTTGTATCTTTTTATTAATATTGAATGTAAGAATATTGATTTGAAAAGATCATTTATTTAATTTCAGTTTAAATAAATGATCTTTTAAAAAGTTTGAGTTTGACAAATAGTGATTTCTCAAATAGGAATGAATTAGCAATCTGTTGGCGTTTGAGTTTGCCGATATTTCATTGATCATTTTCTTTCACTTTATGCCAAAATTCAATAAAAATAGTTTTATCTATTTTTTAATAATGAATGTAGGAATATGGATTTAAAAAACTTGTATATAACGAGAAAAGTTCATTTATTTAACTTCATTTTGAGGTTGACAAAAAGGGATTTTCAAATAGGAATGAATTAGCAACCTTGGTGGCATTTGAGTTTGGCGTTATTTCAGTCATCATTTTCAGTTACTTTGTGCCAAAATTTAATAAAAATTTCCGTATCACTTTATTAATAATAGATGTAGGAATGTTGATTTAAAAATATTGAATCTGACGACAGACTGAATTTGATTCATCGAATTCCATTGGTTTCTACTGGCAAGCAGTAGAGACTGCTTCGGAAAACTAATTGTCTGAAGAAAGATTATGACAGCTCTTTTGAGACATTTGAATTCCAGGTTAGAGTTTTTCATACTTTTTCAAATACGACAGAGCTTTTTCACGGTTAAATACCCCGCATTTAGGCGAGCACCTCGAGAGGTGGCTGGCGGGCTTAACACCCCCTCCACCCTAACGGATCCATCCATCCTGCAAGCGTGTTCAAACTTATGGTCAATTCTGACTTATGCCAGTTGCTTATGTTAAATATATATAACATTTAAATGAAACGATGTTTTTCTTATCAGTGTTAATTTTCTTATCGCGCCTGAATTTATTGATTGAGCTGATGTTTTTCCTATTTCAGTTTTATTCACATTCAATATTGTAATCAATATAAACGATATAATCCATGGGTTGGAAAAAAAGTAAAAGTTATTGAATTTTAATTTATGATTTATTTATCTAATGTTTTCAGAAATTAAATTTTTATTTTTTACAAAATAGGGCGATGTAAAATTTATAAATAATTAAAATATGCGATTTTGATTTCAGATACCTTTTTAATACTTAATTTTAGTATGAACGATTTAGTTTCCTTAAACAATTATGATTTAATTTGTTTCCCCCCAGACAAATTCCTGGGGGCCCCCTACCTGCATATGCTTGTCTTTTCTCCACACCTCACCTAGGACTATGTAACTCCTTGTCAGAAAGATGAGGATGGAAACATCGGTGGGCTTCGTGTGCATCACAATTAGGCCATCGATGGGTGATGATGAATTAAAGTTATGGGTGATGAGGATTTATTTCTTATGGAGATTTATTATTATTATTTATTTATTTATTAAAACCTACTTCCAGGAAGATTTTAGGGGTAATTGCTCCTCATTTACGTGTAGTATGAGGAAAACAATCTGGAAAAGTCCCACCAGGCAGTCTGAGTATCAATGTGACGTGCTTTTGCACACATTGTCACAATCGCCATCAAGTTTTCTGGTTTCTGAAAGCATTGACTCCAGCCATGCTGCAGACTGTTTCGAGCTTCATCCCTCAGACGCTTCTGTTAAATGGTAGGTGGTCTAACACACACAATCGATTCACAATCGCCATTGAGTCTTCTGAAAGCAGTGACTAGAACAGTGCTACAGGCGGATTCGAACTTCAGCCCTACCCTTCATTTAATTGGTAGATGTAAATGGTAGCGGTCCATTTATCGAGGAGAGACACCTAACAAACGATTCACAACAAGCATTGGGTCGTCTCGTTTCTGCAACCAATGACGCTAATGCAGAGGCGAAATTGAGCTTTGCAGCGTCCTAGCTGGAAGCTGCAGTTTCGCTACGATTCTCTCTATCATTAGGCTGTACACTGAACAGTTTAAATTGACAATAAATGATGTCCAGCTTCTGTCAGATCAGAATCAAGGTTCTGACGATAACAATCTAATACATATCGGAAATATTATAGTGTCTCTATTACAATCTGTTGATTATTATTAAATTTATCTTAATATCGATTTAATTTGTATGTGCATGTAAATAGTTACCTGAATAGCGTAGTATTCTCTACAAACACTTTATTTGAATTAAACATTATTCATCAAAAGATTTATTTTGGTTTTATACAAGGTATTTTTTTGTAACATCCTAGTATAGTTTTTAACCGGGAATCTTTTTTTTTTTTTATCATTATTATTATAAATCCTCACACTATTTTCTAGTATTTCTTATTCAAAACGTTTGGAACAAAATTAGCTAGAAGCGAACGAGAAACAAAATAAATTTCCTAACTAACAAAATTAAAAGAATAGAGTAAAAATTACTTACATGAAACGCCTTATTTTACATACTTTACATAAGGGGCTTTATTATATAGGCCGCCTTATTATACATAGGGGGCCTGATCGTCGAGTTTCTAGCGATGTGGCACTCGGTACCACAGGTTTCGGTTTCTAATCCCGGTGGTGCCCTGGATGTAGAGATTCGGAATCTACTTTAAACCGTAGGTCCACGTCTAATATGATCGTAGTTTAATTTGGTTTGGTTTGTCACTCTACTGTCATTTTTTGCACATTTTAGGCTAATTAGACCGGGACCTACAGTTTAACATGCATTCCGAACCACTCACAAATATCCATACCACAGCCAAAATGTGATCTTAGAGATTTGTGGGGGGTAGTGTTACTCGCGTCCGTAGCATATCTTCAAGCTACACTTGCCCCCTGGGTAGAGCTAAATGAGTAACAGCCGTGCAGCCCTTGCTAATGGCATAAAGATTGACTGTATTTGTATTGCCAGCTGCATTAGAACAACAACAACATATTTTCGTTAATGAGTTTTCTTCATTAAAACTTTGTATAAAATTAAATAAATATGGATGCATTTTTTACAAAACTCTATTTTGAACGTAAATATAAATATTTATAAAATGTTACAAAGATTTTGAGAACACATTCAAAATCCATTGAAAAATAAATTTAAAATAATTAATTTTTATAATTTTATATTTCTTGATATTCCATAAAACATGAAACACAAATAATTTATTTACATCACATCTTTCAAGTTACTGTTAAAGAATATTTTTTTAATATTTGTATTTATCAATTAATTTATATTTAAGTAATAAAAATATGTGGTGAAAAATGCATTTGTCCATTTTAGCCATATTTTAATCAGAATCAAATATGGCTAAAATGGAAAAAATGCACGTGAAATTCTTTTTTTCACGAACATAACATCGATTTTATAGCTTCGGGCATTCTACTAGCTAATGCATAATACATTCAGTTCCATCTCATTAGAAATCTCACCAAATTTAATGATGAATACGAAATTTTTGAAACATTTTTAGCTACTAGTGCAATGAATTGATATAGTTCATTTTGAATGAAATGTATTCATATGTTAGTGCATTCCTTTAACTAATAGTGCATACTTCAGACATATTTTTCAAAGCAAAATTTAGAAACTTAGTTGTTATATTGTATTTTTTTATAAAAGTAAATCTTAGATTTTGAATAATGGAATTGCTATTTATGCTGGTTTCCAAGAAATTTATATATTCGAATATGAAATAATGTAAATAATTTTATTCCTTGTTCATAAAATCATTTTATGTGTGCGTTTCTTAAAATAATATATGCTGATTGTTAATTTTTCACTTGAGGAGAATTTGAAGTTTTCATTTCGTCTGCGAAATTCAATAATTTGACCATTTCATTATGGATTACTTTATTTTTTACTAATTTGACCATTTCATTATGGATTACTTTATTTTTTACTAATTTGACCATTTCATTATGGATTACTTTTCGAGAAAAACTGGCTGTAATTTTTGTGTTACATACAAAAGAAAAACTAGAAATAGTTGAAGACTGATTATAGAAAAGCATGTCATCTTTCTATTATTTTTATTTCTTTGGGGATCTCGTATTCCGATTATGTGTCCATGAATTGTCCATTGACGTATAGAGATGAAACTCTGGAAAGTCCTTTAGTTATAATTTACTATCATTTTCCTGATATATGGAAAGATAGCCTCCTGTAAAGGAAAAAAATCTTCCATTATGAGAGAAAAACCCCAGAGTTCTTAAGCCAAGCAGTCAATCGACGATTTGAAATGTATAAATTCCATAGTCTTTGAAAGCGATAATCGACGTATAAAGGGATGAAATGAAACCAGGAAAAACCTTTAGATGCAATACTACTGAGCCCAAAAAGTAAGATCAATTTTTATTTTTTTCAAAAGTCTTTATTTATTCTTCCAAATTTATTTAATCGCCTTCAAAGTAATCCCTTCCGGACACTTACGCCAACTTTTTTTTTCTAATCTTCAATGCAGGCTAAAAAGTCATCGACAGGGATGGCCTTCAAAAAGCAAAATGGTGTCCCCGCGAAGATTCAGTCGCACGGTGTGAATACATGGAACAATATGGGTTTCACGAAAAATTCAAAATGGCGGTGCTTTCGGTACCCATTTGAGTTTGGACCCCATTCGTTTGAAATTCATCCTCAGCAAAATTGTAAAACGATGGTTTCACCCTTTAATTTTTCTTTCTTTGATGATAGGAATGCTCATTCCGAATGCTTTGAACTGTAATATTCTATATGTTTTCAATATTCTATATGTTTTCGCAAGCAAAATTTAATGCAAGTTCTTTGCTCAATTAATGCAGGCATTTCAAAAATCGCCTGGAATCAGTTTTAGCGTCTCACCAAACCAAGCGTGACTCAAACACTAATGAATATTTTGACGTCAATTTCCACATATGTCAAGGACATTGCAAGCAACCTAAGAAAAAAATTGAAATTCCCAAAGCCCCGGGAATTTTTAATTGAAAATTGGTCCTTCTTTTTGGACACAGTAGTATATCGATTATAATTTGTAGCGTAATATATCGATCGTATTTTATCGAATATACGGGGTGATTATAATTAAAGTCTCGCTTTCAAACTGCTATATAAAAAAAAAGAACCACTCGCCACAGTGAGTTGAAATTTGAACGGAAGATACTTGAAGAAGATTGAAACGATACGCCAACAAAAAAGTTCCAAAGTGTACTAATATATGGCGCTGTAAGTGGTATAAAGAAAGTGAATTCGGCTGCCAGTGATATTTTGAATCGAAATTACGACGTATTTGGCATGAGTTGCCCATTAAACCAACTGTAGTGTTCAATGTGGTTGATTGTTTCGGTTTTTTGACTGGAAAAAATGACTTCCAAGTCATTCAACAGTTGTGACACTGTTAGCGGAAAGCCCATACACCACGGCAAGGTCATACCAAATTGGATGGGAAAAATCGGTGGAACCTTTTTTTAACGCCATACCGTTTTCTCCTTCTTCAAGTATCTTCAGTTCAAATTTGAAATCATTGTGACGAGTGGTTTTTTTTTTACAGAATTTTGAAAGTGAGACTTGAATTATAATCACCATGTATATCGTAATTAACTTATATTCAAAATTTTAGTTTGATTTTATTACGATTTTTTTTTTTTTATAATTAATGTTTTTTAATAAAATTTTGAGTTCAAAAGATATGTAAGAATAAAGTTCCAATCCAATTTATTTTATAGCATTTTTGAAACACGCACTTATAGAAATACATTCAAAAGATGAGATATCTGTAGATAAATTGATTGTGTTTAAATATTTATGACGTAGGAAAAAATTCGAATTACAAGTTATCATTAACATAAAAACTTTCATTAAATTTAATTAATAATTTATTCATTTTAAAAATATTAAAATTCCTTTAGAAACATTCATTAGTTCTTTCAAAAAAAGTTCAATCGGAAAATGATTTTCCTACTAATGAGGCTATTTTTCCAAAAAAAAACCATATTAAAATAGTTTTACATTTCTGGTGTGAATATTTAGAAAAATCAATGTGTTAAACTGCTTATTAAAAAAAACTGTCTTAAATGTCTTCAGATCTTTAGAACATTAAAATAAAATCTTTTTATCTCGTAAGAGCCATTTTGTTTAAGTCTTGAATGTTTTTTTCTAGATATTCCTTTATCTGTTTTTAATTGGTAATAAAATTCATTTGAAAAGAAATGACATTGAAATTCTTCAGATTTTTCATCAGAATTCATTTTTCATCAGCCTTTTCTGATTCAATGTTTACCAAATTTTAAATGGAATTAATGTTGGATTTCTAAGAACATTTTAAAGCATTAAATGTTTGAAATTGAATTAATTTATTTATTATCAACCATTCGCTAACGCTTAATTTTATAAATATAACGCAGCTCAAATCTAAGTATCAAATTTAAAAAGCTGCACTGTTAAATATCGATTATTCATAAATGCGGCTGCGAGGCTGATGGCCGAGTGTCTAGCGCTCCGACGCTCAGTGCCCTAGGTGTCGGATTCGAGCCCGGTAGGGCCATGGATATTTGTAGTGTTTCGAAATCCACTTTAAACCGTAGGTCCCTTTAATTTTTTTATGGTTTAAATATGAGAGTTCAGGTGAGTTGTTACTCCGCGTCCGTAGCTTATCTTCAAGCTACGCGCACCTCCTGAGTAGCGCTAAGTAACTAACACCGGAGCAACTCTTACGGCATAACAGATCACGATCTAAATATTTACCTGCTGCATTAGAAAACAAGTAATATAAACAGAAACTTTTTAAAGTTAATTCCTATTTTTTTTCCCCACTATATTGCAGAAAGTCATTTATAAATAATTTTCATTCATTTTTTAAGTTTATCTGGCGCCATCTATTGGCAGATATATGCAACTTAAATCTAAAGAAAAACTAAAATTAATTAATTAAATTTAATGAATGAATTAATATTTGAAAAAACTGTATTTACATCCAGTGTCATTCACTACAAGTTCAAAAAAAATGTATTTGAACTTGAGTGGAGGAATATAAAGTATTTTATGAACGATTTAAAATTTGACCAAGATATATATAGGGAGAGTGTGAGCTAATAGAAGGAATTGAAAAAAAATTAATTTGAGTACATATGGAGAAAACAATGCAACAGGTACTCGATGATCCTAATTAATCTCTGTTAATCGAAACCGACACTAAATTAAATTACAGAAAATATAGGATACGAGAATCTTCATAAATAAGAGAGAACATACACGCGCATGCCTAATATACAACGTGATGTTCCTTCTATTATCTCACATCATCGGTGCAATAGCTGAGTGTGGGCCAAGGTCGTCTACCTACCGGTAGACTTCGAGACGAGAGATGTTTTGTATTTTTTTACGGGGTAGAGTTGTCAGCTCTACGCCCAAAGCTCAACAGCCAGATGAGACCGGGACCTACAGCTTAAAGTGCATTCCGAATTCCTACAAACATCCATGGCGCCGCCGGGATACAAACCCGAAACCTGTGGTACAGAGCGCTAGCCAATCGGCCATTCAGGCCATCTATTAGCTCACACGCTCCCTATATATATATATCTTGTTCAAATTTTCAATCGTTCATAAAATAGTTTTTATTCATCCACTCAAGTTCAGATGCATTTTTTTTTGAACTTGTAGTGGATGACACTGGATGTTAATACATTTTTTTCAAATATTAATTCAGTAATTAAATTTAATTAATTCATTTTAGTTCTTTTTAGATTTAATTTGCATATATCTATCAATAGATGGCGCCAGATAAACTTAAAAAATGAATGAAAATTATTTATAAATGACTTTCTGCAATATAGTGGGGAAAAAAATGTAGGAATCGACTTTAAATTTTTTTTTTTTTATATTACTTGTTTTATTCTCTAACACCCAATTCATTTGCAAGTTACTTACTCACTCCTACTTTTTTTTAAAATTATTTTCTTATTTCTTAAAGAGACAGGCTGGTTTTTTATATCCATAAATATATCGTCTTACTTCTATGAATTCTAGAACGCAATAATACACCCATTAAACAGGATTACTTTTTAGGTGTAGATGCCAGTCGTTCTTCTCGGAAGTAAAATTGAGGGATGGCAGGAAAAAAATGGAAAAAATAAAAATTGCCTTTTCTGACAATTAATAAATTTTAAAGTGCAGAAAAAACACGCATAAAAAAAATTTAATCACATTAAGAAAAAATTCGGTTTAATATTATGAATATTGTTACCGTTATCTTTCTTTAATGTATATATTTATGAAATATAAAATGCAATTTAAAATATAACATCTGTAATGTATACATTTACAAAATATAAAAGGGAATTATAAATATATTATCTCAAATATATATATATAAAATACCATTTTAAATATAATATCTTTAATATATATTTATAAAATATAATATCTTAAATATATACATTTATAGAATATAAAATACCATTTTAAATATATTATATGTAATATATATTTATAAAATATAAAATACAATTTTAAAATATATATATTTATAAAATATAAAATGCTATTTTAAATGTAATATCTATCTATATATAGATAATATAAAATGCTATTTTAAATGTATTATCTATATATATATATTTATAAAATATAAAATGCTATTTTAAATGTAATATCTATATCTATCTATATATATATATATATATATATATATATATATATATATTTATAACATATAAAATGCTATTTTAAATGTAATATCTATCTATCTATCTATATATATAAATATATATACATTTATAAAATATAAAATGCGATTTTAAGGAATCCTTCATTTTAATACGATAGATGCATTAACTATTTTTATAGGGTAGATACTTTAATTTAAAAATAATTATATATTTTTTGTGGAAAATGAGTATTTACAGACTTTTAATTTATTAAAATTAAATAACTATAGAAAAGAAAATTAAAAATGCTTTAGAGTAAAAACATTTCAATAGAGTATTATGCGAATCAAACATATTTGTTATTCTATTTTCATTACGTTGTATTAATTCATTTCCTTGATAAAAGAGAGATTTTATAAAAAAAAAACAAGCAAAAATATGCAATGTTGTATCGTAAACCTGAAAAAAAATTAATTAAATTATGATTTATTTGAATAAAATCTCAGTAACTGCGTTCTATCTAAATAAATATGAAAGACACTATCTCTGTATTGAAAAATTAGCCGCTATGCAAAAGATTCCTAGAATATTATTAAATAAAATATCTTACAAATATTTATTGCTTGTATCACAGATTTCAAAGAAAAGAATGTATTTTCTAAAGAAAGAATTATGAATATGTTTGTCGAAACGCCATGCATGATTTTTATAAATTTCCCTAAAATGTATTATTCATTGATTGAAATATCACACTTTTTTTATTTGGCATGCAAATAGTTCTAGATTAAAAATAAACATTTGGATTTGTTCAAAACATATCTATTATAGCAGAGTTGTACTTTTAATAACGATCTATACTGAATAAATAAATAAGATATTTTCCTTTTGTTAATACGAAACTTTTAAATCTAATAAAATAAACCTACGACTAATAAAGTAAACAATGACAGCTGAAAATTGTTATTGTCGTATGAATAACAATCGAGCGATGTGGAGCTTCATTTTTGAATAGTTTGAGCATTCATTTTGAAATAGAAGAGCAAACAGAATTATTTAGGTTTAATGAAAAAATTATTACATTAATTGAATTGAAATCTTTGAAACTGAATTAATATAAATTTAAGGATTCGATTCAAAATAAACTACGATTATGACTATGTAGAATATATGACCTGAATATTAGCGCTCTGGCGCTTGCCACAGGTTTCGGGTTATTTCATGGATGCGGTTTGTAGTGGTTCGGAATCCACTTTAGCCGTAGGTCCCGGTCTTCTATGACTGTAAGAGCGTCACGGAGCAAAAGTCAGGCTTCTACCTACGGGTGCTCCATCACAACAGAACTTCCCCTTCAATCATTTATTATGTAAGAAACAACAAACAGAATATATGACATATTATTATTTCTTATTTCTATGTAGTGTGTATGACATTCAATTTATAATTTTATTTTCTTATTTATATGTAGAATGTATGTATTTCTAATTAATTCAATTTATAATTTATTTTTCTTATGTTTTCAGAAATTTTTTTTTTTTTTTTTTTTTTGCAAATACTTCCTAAATTTAGTGTTCTCTTTTATGTATTTGAGCTCTAACTTTGTCATATTTAGAAACAACTGCTATATATTTCTTTTAATTTGTCTCGGACCGGCAAATTAAAATTCTATCCGCGGGCCGGATAGAACCTTCCGGTGGGCCGTAGTTTGCCCATCCCTGTCGTAGGGAAAGAAAACTCATAAATTGCTATCAGCCATCCTGAATACCCATGCCAAATATTTAACAAAGAGTTATATCAATCTCCATTAGATCTCCACAATTCTGAAAGCAGTGACTGGGACGGATGCCATCAGAAGATTCTTATCGGAGCCCTCCTGCGATAGCTGCGCATACTACCAGTGGGCAAAATATTAATTTGGTTTTTAGCCATCCAAAACGAAGAGCCAACAACCAATACAGAAATACCCAACATTAAAACAATTATTTCTACTCATTAGTTCGACCTACATGTTCTGTATCAGTTATAACTGACAGCAATGTTACCGGAATAATTTCACCACAAGTGCGAAAACTGAAAGCATTACAATCCAGCACAGCCAAAATAGACAGAACCTGCTACTTCCGTCTAATTTGTATCTGTATCATCGACATCTTTTGAAGATGATGTTCCTCGTAAAACCCAAAGCAATGAAAGGCCAAACTAAATTTTAAAATAAACTTGAATAAAAAACAAGTAAACATAAAAAAAAAAAAAAAATTTAAAGTCAATTACTACTTTTTTTTCACTCCATTGCAGAAAGTCCTTTATAAATAAATTTCATTCATTTTTTTAAGTTTATCTGTTGCCATCTATTGGTATTAAATCTAAAAAAACCCTAAAAGTAATTAATTAATTAAGTTTAATTACTAAATTAATATTTGAAAAAACTGTATCAACATCCAGTGTCCTCCACTACAAGCTCAAAAAAATGTATTTGAACTTGAGTGGATAAATAAAAAAATATTTTATGAACGATTGAAAATTTGAACAAGATATGTGAGCTAATAGAAGGAATTGATTCAGAGGAAGGAAGATTTTAAGAGTTCTATGTGGATATAGTGGCTATGTGGTCGAGTGGCTAGCGCTCTGGCGTTCGGTACCACAAGTTTCGAATTCGAGTAATGTCGGTGCCATGAATATTTTAGTGGTTCGGAATCCACTTTAAACAGGTAGGTCCCGGTCTAATAGAATCGCAGAAACGTAGTGGGGATAGCTTTATTGGCGTCCGTAACATATCTTTAGGCTGCATGTGCCCCCTGGGTAGTGCTAAATGAGTTACAGCGGTGCAGCCCTTGCTTATGGTGTAAAAAAAGATAACTATCTCTGTATTGCCAGCTGCATTAAAAATATTTGGATCTATCAGAGAGCGTGATGTTTGAAAGAGGAATTGCCATCATGAAATTGCAAATTTGTTTCGAAAGAAGGATATCATAAATTATATAAACACATGTTTGTAAAAATTGCAACACCACGAAGGAATCGTCATAATTGAGTGAAATTTAATACACAGTTGAGTGGTAGTGGTACAAATAAATGATTAAATGTTCAAAGCAAACAAACAATAACAAGAGATCGGAATCAGTATTTTGTGTAGCCATAACGCGCCGCAATAAATGCTGCTACACGACGTGGCATGGAGTCAAACAAATTTTGAATGTCTGCCTGAGGAAGAGCATTCCATATTGTTTGTATGCGCACCCAAAGTTCATCTGCAGAAGAAACAGGACGAGGATCACGAGCGAGACGCCGACCAAAGAAATCCCACACATGTTCAATCGGCGACATATCCGGGGAATACGCAGGCCAAGGAAGAAGTTGTACCTGACGCGTTGCAAAGAAGGATTGAACAGTCCTAGCGATATGAGGGCGGACATTATCCTGTTTAAATACAGCGCCTGGTAAGCTTTGAAGCAAGGGAACAGCTTGGGGCTGTAGAACTTCACTGATGTACCGGTTGCTGTTCAGATTGCCCACAATTCTTAGCAATTGAGATCGTCCATGATATGCTATGGCACCCCAGACCATAACTCCGGGTGTTCGTCCACTGTGGCGTTCGATAATGCACTCCGGAAGGTGGCATTCACCGGCATACGTCTGACACGAATGCGGCCATCATGGTACCACAAATTAAAGCGGGATTCGTCAGAAAACAAGACATGCTGCCAATCAGCACGCCAGTCTCTATGCTGAGCGGCCCATTGTACCCGCAGGCGGCGATGGTTTAGCGTGAGAGGGGTCCTGTATAAAGGAGTCCTTGCGTGCAGTCCACGCTGCAGCAGACGTCTACGAATTGATGAAGCACACAATGAAACACCTGTAGCTATTGACCACTGTGATGCCAATTGTCTAGAGGGAGCTGTACGATCCGTCAGCGCCATGCGGACCAGCTGTCTATCATCGCGAGCTGACGTCACATTTCGGGGTCCACTCCCGGATTTCCGAGTTGTCCGACACTCGTCCGTCCACTGCTTCCAAAGACGCATCACTATGCTGCTGTTACGCTGCACACGAGCGGCTACTGCACGATAAGACAATCCAGCTTCACGAAGGCCGATAATTCTCCCCCGTTCAAACTCTGTAAGTTGTTCAAATCTCGTTCTCTTTCGTCGAAGAGGCATAAGTAATGATTGACCTAACGTTTACCACTAGCAGATAACCACCGATAACCATACTCGCCTCGCTACAGCCGTATATTTATTCGTATCCCTCCGCCGTTCAGAGGGCTCTGCTCAGCATAAGCCTGTGCTACGGATTTGAAATTCTAATCATTTGCATATCATGCGCTAATTTGCATTTCCTGAAAATTTCAGCTCAGTCTCGTAAGTCCTTCATGGTGTTGCAATTTTCACAAACATGAGTATAGAATCAAGGAGAATCCATTGTCTAGGACACATAGAGAGAATGGACGATGGAAGAGGTACAAAGTAGATTTATAAGTTGAAGCACCAGGGTGAAAGAAACAAGTAATATAAAAAAAAAAAAAAATTAAGTCAATTCCTACTTTTCTTTCACTCTATTGCAGAAAGTTCTTTATAAATAAGTTTCATTAATTTTTTAAGTTTATCTGGCGCCATCTATGGGTAGATATATGCAACTGAAATCTAAAAACAACTAAAATGAATTAATTAAATTTAATTACTGAATTAATATTTGAAAAAACTGTATTAACATCCAGTGTCATCCACTACAAGTTCAAACACAAAATGTATTTGAACTCGAGTGGATGAATAAAAAGTATTTTATTAAGGATTGAAAATTTGAACGAGACATATATAGGGAGAGTGTGAGCTAATAGAAGGAATTGAAAAAGGGGAGGCCAGAAAAGAGATGGATCGATGAAGTGGAAAAGGATCTGAAGAAACTGAAGATCACAAATTAGAAAACCAAAGCTCGAGACAGACGATTTCGGAGTCGTATTGTTAAAGATGTAGTTTGGTTTGTCGCTCTACGGTCATTTTGTACACATTTCGGGCTAATTACTCGTAGACCGGGACCTATGATTTAACGTGAATTTCAAACCACTAACAAACATCCGTGCCATCGGCAGTATTGTTAGGGGGCCATGGTCCAACAAAGACTGTAGTGACAAGAAAGCTAGTTAGTTAGGATAAAACAAGTAACATAAAAAAAATTTTAAGTCAATTTCACTATATTGCAGAAAGGTCCTTTACAAATAAAGCTGAAATTTTCCTCTTACATCTGGCGCCCATCTATTGTTAGATACATGCAACTTAAATCTAAAAAAAACTAACATTAATTAATTAAATTTAATGAAGGAATTAATATTTAAAAAAACTGTATTAACATCCAGTGTCATCCACTACAAGTTCAAAAAAATGCATTTGAACTTGAGTGGATGAATAAAAAGTATTTTATGAACGATTGAAATTTTGAACAAGATATATATAGGGAGAGTGTGAGCTAACAGAAGGAATTGAAAAAGATCGAATTTAAAAGGTGCAGTTCATTATAGAAAATATTTTAAAAGCCACCTTTAACTTCATCCTAATCAGCAACGGAATTAGCAACTGCATCAAGACTGGATCTATATGTCGTCAAAGGATTTGAATTTGTGCCCATGCAGCCTGACTATTGATGTGAGATGTTTGCAATCATCTCAATCACTGTAATCGATTCACCACGTTTCTAAAAGCAATGACAACAACGATGCTGCCCGCGAATTCGAACATTACCACTTATGGAATCGGGGGCTTCGATTCCTGGCGGTGGCCTGGATGTTTGTGAGTGGTCCGGAATCCAGGTTAAGCTGTAGGTCACGGTCTAATTAGCCTAAAGTGTGTACAAAATGGTCGTAGAGCGACAAATCAAACCAAACTATGGAGTCGGGATATAATTCTAGGTTTTCAGCTCTGTATTGTTGTGGTTGTTGTTATCGTGTCCCTCATGGGAGGATGGGTTCAGCTTCTGCTCTGATGGAGCACCCGTAGGTAGAAGTCTGACTTCTGCTCCGTGACGCTCTTACAGTCGTAGGAGACTGGGGCCTACGGCTTACAGTGGATTCCGAACCACTACAAACATCCATGGCACCGCCGGGACTCGAACCCAAAACCTGTGTCCCCGAGCGCCAGAGCGCTAGACACTCGGCCATTCAGGCCTCCAATTCTGTATTAATTTGGCAAATTTACATGAATGATTTATTTTAAAAAAATCATCTTTTTTTTTAATAAATCGATATTCCAATAGAATTTCAAATTACTAATAAGAATTAAAAGATGAAAAATTATAATAAACCAATCCATCCTAAATGGGGAAGAATTCGAATCTCCAATTAAATCCGTTTTTCTGTTATCTGAGAACTTTTATTTGCTGTTCTAGGGTAAATATTACATCTGATTCATATAAAAAGGTTAATGTTTTGAAAATCAAATACGTTTTTGAAAAGACATTTTTTTTTAATTTTAAACATATAGAATTATTTTCAAAGCAAATATTCAGATGCTTTTCATTTTTTAAGATAGATAATTTATTCTAAAAGATAAATATCTGCTGCAAAATTTGCAAGAGATAAAATTTGAGAGCCGACATTTATTTTTGATTATGTGTACATTTATACAGTTATGTGTGATTATTTAACTTTTTATTCAACTTTAAATTTATTTCAATGTATATAGAATATATCCAATAATTTTTGAATTTTTGAAGTTTCATAAATGTTATTTCTTCCAAAATTATGCTTTTCAGCACTAATTTTTTTTTTTATACTTCAAGTACTGTTTCAAAATATTTAATTAAATTAATGTAGAATGAAGAAAAATGTGTGTCTGTCTAATCATCAGCATCCTGCAATGCGCGACGGACATCCCATGAGAAATCTACTCATGGATGGAGGAAAAGGGCAGCTACTGTTCTGATGGAGCGCCCGTAGGTAGAAGTCTGACTTGACTCCGTGTCGCGGAAGAAGGAAGGCAGTGCGTTCTGGGAGGACTTATTAAAGAAAAAATATCCCGCATTGCGAGAGAAATAGAGATAATAGAGTGACAAATCAAACCAAACTGTGGAGTCGGGATATAATTCTTGGTTTTCAACTCTGTGTTAATTTGGCCAATTTACATGAATGATTTATTTTAAAAAATCATCTTTTTTTTAATAAATCGATATTCCATTAGAATTTGAAATTACTAAAAAGAATTAAAAGAGGAAAAATTATAATAAACCAATCCATCCTAAATGGGGAAGAATTCGAATCTCCAATTAAATCAGTTTTTTTGTTATCTGAGAACTTTTATTTGCAGTTCTAGGGCAAATCCTCCAGAAAGCGACCACCAGATAGTCTGACTGACAAGGCAAGATTCTGAACATCACAAACGTCATCGAGTCTGTTCATTTTTTAATTGATTTGGTTTATCGCTCTACGATCATTTTGTGCACACTTTAGGCTAATTAGACCGAGACTTACAGTTTAATGTGGATTCCGAACCGCGCACAAACATCCATGCCAAAGCCAGGATTCGAATCGTATAGTATCTAAGGCCAGATCGCTAGCCAATTGACCCTCAGGCCGCTCCAGTGTTTAATTAAGCGAATCGGGTTTCGGTAAATACTGTATAACATGGTTTTTAACCGAAAACTTATGAATGTTTAAGTTAGACCCGTAGCCCAGTGGTAATGTGGGCAGCCTCCGCGTAGAAGTATGCGAAATAAGCACCGAGGACGATGCACGCAGTGGACGCCCCAAAGAGGCTGTTACCGACGAAAACATCAAAAAAGTCTACAAAATAATTTCTGATAACCGTAAAGTGAAGTTGATTGAGATAGCTGAGACCCTAAAAATATCAAAGGAACGTGTTGGACATATCGTGAATGAATATTTGGATATGCGAAAGCTCTGTTCAAAGTGGGTGCCGCGCGAGTTCACAATCGACCCAAAACAACAACGAATGGATGATTCTAAGCAGTGTTTGGAGCTGTTCAATCGTAATAAACCTGAATTTTTACGTCGATATGTGACAATGGATGAAACATGGCTCCATCATTGAAGGTGATGGCTAACTAATCATATGGATTTAATACTAGTAGTGTCATCTATGTGTCGGCCTATGAACTTTTCCGCCCACCGGTTATACTAGCAGTCATGATTCAAAGTTGTCCATACTAATTGTTACTAACGTGAACTATTTTACTTTAATTAATTTTGTTTGAAAAAAAGATATTCAGGATGTTCACATGAGACCTCCCCGATATGAAACGTTAACTGTACGTAAATTTTGAGCCCTAGAGATTTGCAATTTGTGTATCTTGAATAGCAACACAAGTTTATTTTCAGGAATTTTTTTTCGAAAAAGTTAATTTTTGTTGTATCCATCATTGATATGTCATGCAATTGCGATTCTTTTATTGAAGGTGTTGACTAATGAGGAAAGATGACAGCAGCATAAGAGAGAGCCCATTACATGTTATGAAACTAAAACGAAATTGAAACGAAATCGCAGATTAGAGCTGTTGTACTTTTGTCATCTCTGCTCATTAATGAAAACCTGCTATAAAAGAATGGCAATTGCATGGCATATTAAGGATGCACACAGCAAAAATTAATTAATTGCTATTGATACGTCATGCAATTGCCATTCTTCTATTGCAGGTGTTGGCTAATGAGCAAAGATGACTGAAGCAAAACAGAAGGCCCATCGCATGTTATCGAACTAAAACGAAATTGAAACGAAATCGCAGATTAGAGCTGTTGTACTTTTGTCATCTCTGCTCATTAATGAAAACCTGCTATAAAAGAATGGCAATTGCATGGCATATTAAGGATGCACACAGCAAAAATTAATTAATTGCTATTGATACGTCATGCAATTGCCATTCTTCTATTGCAGGTGTTGGCTAATGAGCAAAGATGACTGAAGCAAAATAGAAGGCCCATCGCATGTTATCGAACTAAAACGAAATTGAAACGAAATCGCAGATTAGAGCTGTTGTACTTTTGTCATCTCTGCTCATTAATGAAAACCTGCTATAAAAGAATGGCAATTGCATGGCATATTAAGGATGCACACAGCAAAAATTAATTAATTGCTATTGATACGTCATGCAATTGCCATTCTTCTATTGCAGGTGTTGGCTAATGAGCAAAGATGACTGAAGCAAAACAGAAGGCCCATCGCATGTTATCGAACTAAAACGAAATTGAAACGAAATCGCAGATTAGAGCTGTTGTACTTTTGTCATCTCTGCTCATTAATGAAAACCTGCTATAAAAGAATGGCAATTGCATGGCATATTAAGGATGCACACAGCAAAAATTAATTAATTGCTATTGATACGTCATGCAATTGCCATTCTTCTATTGCAGGTGTTGGCTAATGGGCAAAGATGACTGAAGCAAAACAGAAGGCCCATCGCATGTTATCGAACTAAAACGAAATTGAAACGAAATCGCAGATTAGAGCTGTTGTACTTTTGTCATCTCTGCTCATTAATGAAAACCGCTATAAAAGAATGGCAATTGCATGGCATATTAAGGATGCACACAGCAAAAATTAATTAATTGCTATTGATACGTCATGCAATTGCCATTCTTCTATTGCAGGTGTTGGCTAACGAGCAAAGATGACTGAAGCAAAACAGAAGGCCCATCGCATGTTATCGAACTAAAACGAAATTGAAACGAAATCGCAGATTAGAGCTGTTGTACTTTTTGTCATCTCTGCTCATTAATGAAAACCTGCTATAAAAGAATGGCAATTGCATGGCATATTAAGGATGCACACAGCAAAAATTAATTAATTGCTATTAATACGTCATGCAATTGCCATTCTTCTATTGCAGGTGTTGGCTAATGAGCAAAGATGACTGAAGCAAAACAGAAGGCCCATCGCATGTTATCGAACTAAAACGAAATTGAAACGAAATCGCAGATTAGAGCTGTTGTACTTTTGTCATCTCTGCTCATTAATGAAAACCTGCTATAAAAGAATGGCAATTGCATGGCATATTAAGGATGCACACAGCAAAAATTAATTAATTGCTATTGATACGTCATGCAATTGCCATTCTTCTATTGCAGGTGTTGGCTAATGAGCAAAGATGACTGAAGCAAAACAGAAGGCCCATCGCATGTTATCGAACTAAAACGAAATTGAAACGAAATCGCAGATTAGAGCTGTTGTACTTTTGTCATCTCTGCTCATTAATGAAAACCTGCTATAAAAGAATGGCAATTGCATGGCATATTAAGGATGCACACAGCAAAAATTAATTAATTGCTATTGATACGTCATGCAATTGCCATTCTTCTATTGCAGGTGTTGGCTAATGAGCAAAGATGACTGAAGCAAAACAGAAGGCCCATCGCATGTTATCGAACTAAAACGAAATTGAAACGAAATCGCAGATTAGAGCTGTTGTACTTTTGTCATCTCTGCTCATTAATGAAAACCTGCTATAAAAGAATGGCAATTGCATGGCATATTAAGGATGCACACAGCAAAAAATTAATTAATTGCTATTGATACGTCATGCAATTGCCATTCTTCTATTGCAGGTGTTGGCTAATGAGCAAAGATGACTGAAGCAAAACAGAAGGCCCATCGCATGTTATCGAACTAAAACGAAATTGAAACGAAATCGCAGATTAGAGCTGTTGTACTTTTGTCATCTCTGCTCATTAATGAAAACCTGCTATAAAAGAATGGCAATTGCATGGCATATTAAGGATGCACACAGCAAAAATTAATTAATTGCTATTGATACGTCATGCAATTGCCATTCTTCTATTGCAGGTGTTGGCTAATGAGCAAAGATGACTGAAGCAAAACAGAAGGCCCATCGCATGTTATCGAACTAAAACGAAATTGAAACGAAATCGAAGATTAGTGATGTTGCACTTTTGTCATCTCTGCTCATTAATGAAAACCTTCAATAAAAGAATGGCAATTGCATGGCTTATCTATGGCGCATACAACAAAAATGAATTTTTCGAAAAAAAAGAACAATTTACAACAAAATAAACTGGTTCTATTGCTATTCATGATACCACATAACTCAAATCTCTAGGACTCGTAGTTTCCGTACAATTAACATTTGAAATTGGGGCATGAATGGCCGAGTGGCTAGCGCTCTGGCACAAGGTAGCACAGGTTTCGGATTCGAGTCCCGGATTCGGTGCCATGGATGTTTGTAGTGGTTCGGAATCCCCTTTAAATCGTAGGTCCCGGTCCTAATAGGATCATAGAGCGTTGCGGGGGCATTGTTACTCCACGTCCGCAGCTTATCTTCAAGCTGCACGCACCTCCTGGGTAATGCAAAGTGAGTAACATCTGTGCAGCGCTTGCCTTAAGGCATCCAAGACCAAGCTGTCTAAGCGTTTGCCAGCTGCATTAGAACAAAAAAAAACCATCTGAAATCGATGAAATTTCATGCAGACACCTTGTATATATTTAATGAAATACTAATATAATTTCGATCGGAATCGATCATTTCATATTTACATAGGCAATAATACGTGAAAAATGCTTTTTATTTAAAGTTTTTCTATGAAAACAAATAAAAAAAATTTAAATATAGGACGAATACAGGTTGATCGAAAAGTCGCGAAAACCAAACATTCGTAAATTGCAAAAATTCTAAAATTCATATTAGTGGCAAATTGTTTTTCAATAAATGACTCCGCTCTGCCGTTAAAAGTAATATTTCAATTGTCATGTCGGTTACAGTTTACGCTATTAGCTCCAAAAGCCATTTTGTTTGGTGTAAGATCGAAATGAGTTTTTTTCAATCACATAGAATGTTACTTTTACTGAGCTTTCTAAAGGAAAAATTTGGTGGAGGTTTTATAGCGACTTTTCAAAATGTTTGAGAGAGGACAAGACAGGACAAGATATGGATTTTTTTTTTTTTTTTTTTTTTTTTTTTTTTTGATTGATCAACTGATTTTTAGAAACTGAAAATGTTCATAAAAAGAAACGATGTATTTTTCCCGGTTGTTCACAAAATGGACTGAGAATTAAAAAGTTTCAGTCACCAACAAACGTTGTGAAAAAGGTGACCAATTCGTCTGCTAGGTAGGCATGCTACAAATGAGTTTATTCAATTCCTACTATTAGTTCTCACTCTCCCTATATATATGTCTTGTTCAAATTTTCAATCGTTCATAAAATACTTTTTATTCATCCACTCAAGTTCAAATATATTTTTTTTAACTTGTGGATGACACTGGGTGATAATACAGCTTTTTCAAATATTAATTCAGTAATTAAATTTAATGAATTAATTTTAGTTTTTTTTTAGATTTAAGTTGTCTATATCTACCAATAGATGGCGCCAGATGTAAAAGGAAAATTTCAACTTTATTTGTAAAGGACTTTTCTGCAATATAGAAAAAAAAAGTAGGAATTGACTTAATTTTTTTTTTATTATTATTATTTGTTTTTACAGGAAACTTTCGAAAATGTAATGTATCATTTTTCTTTATATCTATTGAAATAAAATGCTTCCCTTCTAAGCAGTTGACTAAAGAACATTACATCCATGTTATGCTTATTAAATGATCTAAAACTAATTTATGTAGTTGTTTGTACTTCAGTTTTCTGTTGCTCCCAGATGCTATTGAGAATAATATTATGAATTGTTTTTATATAACTCTAGTATGGTCATGGTATACTGTTTGACCCACAGTTATTGATGACTAAAAGCTCTAGTCATCAATAACTGTGGGTCAAACAGTATACAGAGAGAGTCTAACATAGATAACTATAACAGAGGAGAGTCTGGCTGTTAGCTCGAAGAGTAAAGATTTTGGACATTATGAATCTGCTAAACTTAAAAAAGGAGGAATTAAGTTGAACCTTCCCAACTATTCTAAAGATGTGCAGTAAAATTGAGATGGTACTATGAAATATACCTTTGTTTGAGATCAAGCATTATGTAGAGATAGATGGGTATTATTTAATTTTAAAATAACACTACAGTATTCAATTTTCATAAATAAAAGTCAGTTTGTATATGTGTGCCCTATATATATTCAAAATCTACTCGAATTGGTTGCACTGAAAATTTCGCAGATTGTTTTTATTAGTGCTAGTTGGATTTAGAGAGTGGTTTAAATGAAATCCGATTGGCAGCGTTGCAGTTTTACAGTGTTAGTTGTAGACTGGACTTTTTCACATTTCGACTGCTTCTTAATTTTTTTTTTGTATTGAATATCGAGATATAAAATTAAATGAATTTAATTATAATTGATAAGTATAGTTATAAAGTAATATAAGTATAATGAAGATGCTCATTCTAAATTGTGATGATGCTATGAAGTCCACTTTTGTTTGAGGTCATCTCAACTATTCTTTCAAAATGAATCAGATATGATTCATGCCTTCTGCATCTTAACTACCATTTAAAAAACATGTATTTTACATACGTTTAAATTAAACATACGTTTATATATTACCATAACTACATACGTTTTACTACGTTTACATATTACCATAACTACATACGTTTTACTACGTTTACATATTACCAGAACTACATACGTTTTACCATGAAAAACATACGATCGATTATTACTAATCGATTCAATATTTATAATGTTTTTGAAAAGCAATAAATGCTTCAAGGTCATATATGATTATGATAAAAAAATAATTGAAATACATTTCTGAAGTTTTGTATCGAAGCAAATATAAATAAAACTTTATTTATTTTGATTCGAGAAACTTTACAAATATGGATTATTTCCATTGAATTATTAAAAACTTACGGCTTATAATTAACAAAATATTTCAGAACATGAAGTTAAGAGCTGTTTCCTAAAATTACAATGTGAACGATTAAAAAAGGCCTGGTGGCCGAGTGACTAGCTCTCTGCCGCTTTGTGCAACAGGGTTCGCGTCCCGGCAGTGCCTTGGATGTCTGGAATTCCACTTTAAACCATTGTGCCCGATCTAACATGACTGTTGGGCGCAGGGCTGATAATCCTATCTAGTAAAAAGTAAACATTTCCTATTTCAAATTCGGACGGGGTCCAACATATGTCGAGCCAGTAATAGTTGGAAAGATTAAAAATTTTTAACGGTAAAAAAAAATTAGCGATACAATTTTTTGATCTGAATAAAAACAATATTTTCTACGATAAAAAATTTCAATCTTAAAAAAAGGCATGCTTTTTTTTAAATAACATTTTTTTTAATAAAACAAAATGTACTGGAATTTGTACTGTACGGTAATCATACGGTACAAAATGTACTAGTAATCACGAAAAAAACCATATAAAATGACTTTCTTAAATTAAATAGGATTGGACTTCTTAATGTATTGAATTTTTTTATTACTACAATATAAATTGTTCTGTTTAATCTTGCGATATATGTCACATTTAGAATACAACATATGGCGGAGAAAATGGCGAAATCCCGTTTTTCCTGAATGGAGATTTAATTCCTTTTTCTCCTGGTATTCTGATCGCATTTCCCTGGCACAGGTCCTTTTTATTTCTGTCTTTTTTCTTTTTTGTTTCATCTTCCCTTGTTTGGTTCTCGTCGAGTGGCAACGGTCACATTCCAATTTTCCGGATCGCTTCCCGCCCTTTTCCCATTTCCAGGAATCGGGATATCCCGCATTATAACTCGGTCCGTGGATCCGCTTGAGGCATTTGCATCCAGTGCGATCTATTCGAAGAGAACTTTTGGAAGCTACGTTGATTCGAATGCGAATATTCCGGGACTTCGCTGGTACGTGAAGGGGGAAAAAAAATTTTCGGACATTCTTCAGAATTTTGGGGAGGGAAAATAAAAAAAAAATTCCACATACTTTACTTTTAGATCCATTTTTCTGAGAAATTCCATCTATCAACTAAACAAGCAATATAAAAAAAAATTTAAGTCAATTCCTATATTTTAATGCGCTTTTATTAGTTTCACCTGTATGTTTGTTTGTTTGTTTGTAAATGACTCTTTGAGCTCGATTTTGCCCTACTTTAAGGAATCAGATTTAATTTAAACGTTGTAGACTTATCAAGGACCAACGACAATAAAATAGTTTGTTATCTCATCATGGTTAGGATCTTATGAAGAGCAATTTCTTCGAATAGTTTTAAAATGTTATTTTATTCGTTTGCATTTTCTAAAAGACATTTTAAATAAAATTTATTATGCCTTTTTCATGTAATAAATATTTATTTACTTAATAATATGATCCATTTATTAGATTTAAATGATCTAATTCATAATAATTCAAGTTTTTAAATGAAATAAAATTGAATTCAACCACTGTATTATTGATATAAATAATTGATTTACAAATTGATAAATAATTATATATTTTTATATGAGGTGATTTAAAAAGAAAAAGGCCAATTATATCCGAATAACAACATTGATCTATTTGTGTTTGTGCAATTGTAGACATTTTTTTTTACTACGAACACACAATCGTCAGTAAAGCATCATTGGCCTTTATGGGACAGTACGATAATGGCTGTTGTAATACAATATATAGCAAAATATAAGGTGAGATAATAAGCTCTTTCAATGATTCGCTCCATCCTTGAGAGGTGTTTGTCATTTGTGGATCTGTAATAATAAGTAAAGGGAAAATATGGCAATAAGGCAATTCTAAATATCCAGATGATTAAAAATTATTGATTGGGATTAACTGTTTAACCACTCCTTACGAATTCGATTCTGCAATATTTTTCACATTTTTTTTCAAGTAAGATGTGGTTTGTTTAGTAACGATTTGCAGATAGTGGAATATTAAAATCATCATTGCCTATCTGCTTTAACTCTATTCATAGGGTGTTGGAATTTTAAAGATTTTAATTACATAATAAATATAATTAATAATAATATAATATTTATTGTTAAGTGCATGGGTCTACATGGAAACATGATCAAAATTGTGTGTAAATAAAGCCTTTATTTGAATTTTTTTTCTTTTTATTTATTTTTATAACAGATCCTTTTGTTTGAAATGCTGTTTGTAGATGTCCTCTAATTTAAAAATCGTTCAATATTAACTTAATCAGAAAAATATACAATTAAGTTTTCGAGGGAGAACTTGCAAGAATTAATATTTTAATACTTAATGAAATTTATATTTTACCGATATTAATATTGATTAAGGAATATCTGATTATATATTATTAAAACTGTAATGTAATATGTTTTAGCAGTACAATTATTATATTTAAAAAAAATTTCATATCAGTTTAATTATTATAAGTTAAAATTATACATTAATTAACTATTAGAGTTATTTAATCATCAAAATAATTTTAAAAAGAAGCATGGCCAAAATCATTAATCGACCATACTTTTGCCTTTATTATGCTAAAAGCATTATTTTTTTATATAAACATCCTGAATTTACATCACGAAATAAATTGCGGATATTTTTTCTACTTTGTATTAAGAAATATTTTTACGTCAAGGCTAATATGATTTTCTACTTTCCTGCTATTTTACAAATAAATATATTTTTCTTTTCCGTCTAAAATCTGAAATTTCGGTTTTATTCCGGGACAATTTATTATCTAAAGAAAAATTTAGATGCTGCCCTTTTCTGTTTTCGTTTTCATTCTTTTTCATATTTATGGTGACATTAAAAAGAGCCGAAATTTTTCAGTGACATTTGTTAGCATTTGTTTCCTTTTGTCAAAATATAAGGAGACATTATGTACAATAATTTTTCTTTTGAATCTTTCTAGAATTTATCTTATTTTCAGGCATCTAAATGATTTTTTATCCAATTTATTCAATTTGTTTTTCTTTCAACTTAGCAAATCTTAAGCATTTATTTTACAAAGGCATTTGTCTGCATAACAACATGTTTTAAAAGATTAAAACTGTTAAAGCATTTTAAAAGAATGATTAATATCTTGCCTGGCTTAATTTATTTTTTTAAATGTAAACAATAATTAATATAAAATTATTTTCTTATTTCATGCAAAACAGCTATAGATTTTTTTAAATAAAGCAGATTTTGTAAATATTAAACACTTACAAAAAAAATTGACAATTTATTGCGATTTAATCATCTTAAATATTGAATTTATATAATACAAGGTTCTTTGAAAAATTTCGGAAAAAACTTAAAATTATACTGTTTTTTAATATAATTACTAATATTATTACTATTTTTACTAATACATTTTTTTCTTGTATATCTTATATTATTTTTGATTAAATATATGCTTGTATCTATAATAAATCTAATTTGCCTTGATTGTTAATCGCTATTTCAGTTGAAAGAAAAATGTCATATTATTATACTAGCCTTTATCCACATAAAAAGTCTAATCATTGTGTTTATATAATACGTGTGTGTGCTCTAATATGCAAAGGGCTGATATGCAATTACTATAGCAGCTGTTAGTACTCTACCCATAGTTTAGTTTTCTTAATTTGCTTTTACTATTTCCCCAAATTAATTTTCAATTTTTTACAGCTTCATTATAATATTATATATACAGGGCGTTATCAAAATAACGGAAGCACCAAAGATTTATAAAGAATTCTTTAATAGTATAGTGTAGGACGACCTATGGCATGTAATACAGCTTGGATTCACCTAGGAATCGATTCATACAAGTGCTCAATAGTGTTTAATGGATTATTGTACCATTCTTCGTGGAGATATTGTGAAAATTCTGGCAGAGGTGCCGATGGAGGATGTCGATTCCGTGTTGAACTCTCTAAAATAGACCATAACGGTTCAAGAATATTGAGTTCGGGTGACTGTGCGGGCAGGGTAGGTGTTTAACTTCATCCTCGTGTTCATTAAACCCTGATTGGACACGTCCTGCTGTATGAATGGGTGCATTATCATCCTGGAAAATTCCATCTCTGTCCATAGTTGAGAAAGCCCTCTTAGTTAAACTTTATTATAAGAATTCGGAAAGTGCCATTGCGGCATTGCGAGCATATCGCTACATGAAAGGTATGCGAGATAGCAAAGGACCAATAACGTCTTCTGCACTGAAAACAATGATGAAGAAATTTGAAGCTACAGGTTCTTTGGCGTCACGTCAAAGAAGTGGACGTCCCTCAACAGCCGCTGCTGTCGCCACGACAGTGGAGCAAATGGTGCAATCCATGTCGGCGGTTGCTGCACATGGGGAGTGCAGTGCTCGAGAAGTTTCGAGGCAGACAGGAGTGTCGTACGACAGTGTCTGGAAAGCATTGCGAATAACTCTGAAACGGTATCCCTACAAGTTGCAATATAAGCAAGAACTGAAACCTCCTGACTTCGACTCTCGCCGAGGTTTTGCGAATTTGGTATTCAATAGGATGGAAGAGCAGCACGATTAGCTTCACACTGTGCTTTGGGCAGATGAAGCGCATTTCACGCTCTCTGGCGCTGTTAACACCCACAATTGTCGAGTGTGGACCACAGAAAATCCACATGCATTTGTTGAGGTACCCTTGCAACAGCCTAAAGTGACAGTATGGTGTGGCTTCACTGCTGATTTCATAATTAGTCCATTTTTTTTCGAGGAAGTCACACAGACGGGTTTTAAAACAGTTTCTGTCACTGGTCAGCGATATGTAGCACTGTTACAGAACAACATTATTCCTGAACTACAAGCGCGACAGGCACTCCAAACAGTCACCTTTATGCAAGATGGAGCACCACCTCATATTGCTCTGCCTGTGCAACATCTGTTACGCTCAACATTTGGGGAGGATCGCATTATCAGTGGCTACTTTAATCACGCATGGCCTCCAAGATGGCCCGATCTGACACCCTGTGTTTTTTGGCTGTGGGGATTCTTGAAGTCAAAAGTGTACCGCGACCAACCGGCATCACTAGCAACACTGAAAGATGCCATCTGCCAAAATGTGTCTGACATAACACAAGAAATGCTACTAAATGCTGTGAACGGTGTGGTGACTCGTCTCACAGCTGTACGTCTGAATATGGACAGCACATTGAACATTTACTGTAGTACTCATTAACTGTAATTAAGCTGACTTGTAAGTTGTGAACATTTTTTCATTTGTAAATCATCTTTTGGTGCAATAAAACACTATAGCGCCATCTGTTGGTCACCAACAGAACTATTTTTTTTTCGTTGCCACACAAAACCCGGTTTCTTCTCCATCCGTTTATTCCCGGCAAACCGTATATTTTTATCTTGATTCGTTTTCGAATTATTCATTTTTAAAGTTCGTCCTGACTTTTGATCACCCGGTATATTACTGTAATCGGTGATTATATGTATACATACTGTAACCGGTGATTATTCATTATCACAGATGATATATAATCACAGTATTAATCCACCGGGTATTATGCATGATCAAAATTATATATTGCCGTTGATTATGCAAAATCACTGAATTAATCACATTTATCTAACATATATATAAAAGAGAGAGAGAGAAAGGAAAACATTTTTAAGAGTAAAAAGTGATGCAAATCAAATTTTTAAAAATTCCTTATGAAATAAACATTAAATGAAAATATAAAACAAATTTTGCAATAAAATCACTCTTAACTTTTATTTAATTGTGTCTTAGGGAACTCTGTATAAAACAATGAGTTAATAAAAAAAATTTGAGCAAATATTTTCATACGTTGAAATAAAAGAATTCGAAACAATATTCAAATTGGGTAATTTATTTAAAATCTTTGTACACATTTCACAAACAATATGGATACATTAGCCACAGTTTAAACAGCATCAAGAATCAGAAGCACCGTAGGTTTACATAATCTGAAATTAAAATTACTTCAATTTCTTTTTCTTCTTTTGAATAAGCTCCGAATGCAACTGTTCTAATTAACCTGGAAAAAAGGAACATTTAAACCTGTTATTTTAAGTAAATTAATTTTTTTTTCTGAAAGGAAATAAATGATTTAAACATTAATAATGAGACCTGTGCACAGAAGTTATTTTATGTAATTAAGGGAAAGTTGAAAAAGATTAATTCTTAGTGAAGTAACTAAAGAGATTGAAAATTTTTAATTAGAAAACAACGAAAAAAAATTAGTAGTTACTTTAATTCATTTGCTTAAAAAAATGAGAAATAAAGTTTGGATAATTATTTTACGTTTATCATTATATTATTGATTTTAAACCAACTTATTCTGATATATAATTATTTTAAATACATAAAATATTGCTAATTCCAATACAATTTTATCAATGTATGTAGGGCCTGATGATCATCAGTTCTAGTGACTAGCTCTCGCTGACACCGGTTTCGGATTCGAGTCCCGATGGTACCATGTATGTTTGTAGTGGTTCGGAATTCATTTTAAACCGTAGGTTGCTGTCTAATATGACTGTAGAGAATTGGGCCTAGGGCTACGTTGTAAAAAGAAAACATCTCCTGTCTCGAAATCTACGAGCAGACAGTCGACCTTGGTTCACCATGTGACCGATGATGTTGAAAATATTCGCCATGATAATTTGGTTATAAAATAATTATTATGTAATAATTTGTAATGTTAATAATTATCTTATAGGAAATATTTTATATATTTATAATGCCAATGTACTTGTTTCATAAGCTTTTTTTTCTATATAAGTACACTTATAAGTTGATAATTTTATGATGGAAACACAATTTGGTAGAGATTTTAAAAAATTTAATTAGAAAACAACAAAATTACTAATAATTATTTTAATTCATTTGCTTAAAAAATGAGAAAAAAAACATTCAAATATTTTTTTAAGTATACGTTATATTAACTATTTTAAACCAAGTTATAGTGATATAAACATATTTTAAATATGAAAAAGATAGTATATTTTAATGCAATTTTATCGATGTAAATTATTGTGTAATAATAATCATTAATTAATAATGTTAAGAATTATTTTATAGGAAATATTTTATATATTTACAATGTCAATGTGTTTTATAAGCTTTTTTCCTATAGGTATATTTATAAGTTGATAATTTTATTATTAAAACACATTTCGGTATGCCAGAGTTGTTTTGTACTGTAAAAAGTTGTATTTTTCTTTCTAAATATTTTTGGAGTTTATATATTATATGTTAAAATTTCATGTTTTATGTAATTCAGAAAAAGTTGAAAATTGATTAATTCTTGACAAAGTAGCTGATTAGATTGACAAATTTTTAATTAGAAAACAACAAAAATTAGTAGTTATATTAATTCAATTGCATAAAAAATGAGAAAAATAACCGTTTGGATAATTTTTTTTTTGTAGTATATATTTATATTATTGATTTTAAACCGAATTATTCGGATATATAATGATTTTAAATACATAAAATATTATTTATTCCAATATAATTTTATCAATGTAAAGCATTCACCATGATAATGTTATAAAATAATTATTATGTAATAATAATCAGTAATTTGTAATGTTAAAAATTATTTTGTGTGGAAATATTTATATATTTATAATGTCAAGGCATTTGTTTTATAATATTTTGTTTCCATAATTGTACTTATATGTTGATAACTCTATTATCGAAACAACATTTTATGCCAAGTATGCCAGAGCTGTTTTGTACAATGAAAAGTTGTATTTATGTCTTCCTAAAATATATTTGTTAATGTGCTATATGTAAAAATCGTATCGAACTTCATCAGTCATTTTTAGCTAATGTAACACATTCTGTTATAACTACTTACGATACTACTTTCTTTCCAATATAGCATCTGCAATTCTCGCAGTTAATAGATTTTGATATTTACTTTGTAAAGACCGTAAAATAATGTGCCTAATAGATCAAGAAAGAATCTTTTGGCTACATTGTCATAATAAATGTTTATTAATACTCATACATTTTAAATTTAGAAAAAGAAGTAACAAACCAGCCTTGCCTTGAAATATTTCAGTTATATAAAGTAATCTAATTTCATCAAAGAAGCATGTTTTACCTTCTTTGTAATTTAATGAAACACTACAACGGGCGGTTACTAAATATACCTGCAGTAAAATGAGACTTGAATTCAGTCAGTCATCCTTTTAAAGTGGTAATGACTTTGAAGTTTTCAAATTAAATGCCTTCACTAATGGCTTTACAAATTCACAAATTAAATGTCCATTACTAATGTCTTTCCAGATTGTTAGATTAAAAGCCCATTACCATAATAGGTACAGGTTACAGGTACAAATATTTGGCTTCGTATTAGTGAATGAAACTCGGGATTAGTTTGTCTTCGCCTACATTTCTGTACTACTTCATTCTTCTAACATTTGTATATTTCCTTTAAATGCCACAGTAAAGTAACGTATAAATAATAATTTTAAAAATAGTCTACAGATGATATTTGAGAAAAACTTATTTCACTACAAATATTAATGGAATCCTTATAAAAAAGTTTGTAAAAATATTGTTTTCGAGTAAGATAATAGCAGTCGTTTGAGTAATAATTGTACATTTTGAGTTCCTGGAAAATATATCAATTGCTTTATTTTCTTTCAAAGAAATTAAATTAAAAATTGTTAAAGAAAATGTTTTGAAAATAATAAAATAAAATAGTATTTTAACTTTTTGTTCAATACTGAAAACAATGGGAAGAAGCAATTTAGAAGAAGCTTAAAAGTGTTTACTGAAAAGATGTATTTTATATATATAAAAGAAAAGAGCAATTTAAAAAAAAAATCATTATATATGTATTTATATTTATAATGCTTTTTGCTTTTTTGCTTTTATTTAATTCTGAATTTATTTGAAGAAACTTATTGTAAAACTATCTCTTTAAAAACTGTCATCAAAGTATTTTAGAAGATTCCAAAAGGATTTTAAAACTAAAATAAATAATATTTATATTATAATTTTCGTTATATCACTGAGTTGATAATGCAAAATTTTACAAGAATGAGTTTAAAATTTGGTTTATTCTGGAGAACTGTTTAGCTAAACTCTGAAAGTGTAGGAAATGATTTTCTGGCTATTTAATGTATCACATTATACTTTTCGGTGCAAAAACTCCAACCAGGAAATTATGCACACTACAAGCCTAATAACTGTGCAGCATGCATCAAATGCAGGTAAGCTTAACTTTTTAAGCTGCATTAATTATGTGATGGCTAAACAGAATGTGTCACCTCTTCCTACGACACAGCTTTTATTGGCACACTAACAGCCAGTATATAGATGAACATAGTTATGTAATTTTTTCTTCTTTCAAATGGACACAAGTATTTACTCAATATCTGTAAAGCAAGAAATATATATATAGCAAGAAACATTTCTCTCTGTATTTTATGATTTAAGGATGTATACTCTGAATACCAGAGTTGTTTTCATTCAATTTATTATCTTTTATATGGTACAGCTAAAAATTACGAAGAATTTTTATTAGTTCTTATATATATATATAATTGTTATTTTTATTGCTACCAGATGGCGCCCGTCATTTTTTTTGTTTTTTTTTTCGTTAAAAATCAATTGATAATAGAAAATAACTTCACAATTTTTTTCCCACTTGGCATTTATTTCGTTAGATTGCTTATGGAGAGGCTATTATTTCCATTTATTTTTCTCCCATTTTTGAGGATTTTGTTCCGAGGTTTCAATTCTTGAAACTTTCACTGTTATCTGTAGTTTTTTCAAATTTCTTTCACCAGCTACATTATACATAATATTTATTTAAATTTATTTCCCTAATTACTAATTATATAATTAAATAATTAAAAATTGCTCTAAAAATCGTCTGGTGAAAGCAAAGGTAATTTTATTTCAAAGAAAAAATTAGATTTTTCGAGAAAAAGAAAATCGTTTGGGATTCTAGATTTTTTTATTTATTTTTTAATTTTTAAGATTGCTGTCAGGCGTATTATTCTTATATTAAATTCTAAATTTTATGGGTAACCTACATATCGGTCAGCCAATTATATATATCTTTTCTTTCGTAATTATTTTTAATCTTTATCAAATATTTTTCACTCGTCATAAAGATTTTTTTTCTAATGACAAGACAAATACAAGTAAAAAAAATAGCAAGGCAAAAAATATACAAAAGAATAAAAATTGAGAAAATACAAATATGACCAAAATCATTGCTTTAAAAGTTCTCTCGCACGCCAGTAATGTACTGTCAAGTACGCAACATCGTTGGAGGTGGTCTCTGTTCATTAGATCTGCTGAATTATACAGAGGACAACCGGTGTTCGAAGAGATTTTAAAGCGATGGAGATGTTTTACTAGGCAGTCATGGCCAGTCAGAAGACGAAACTGGGTGACAACATGTCGTCGTGGATTGTTGGATATTAATAGGAGATATTCAACTCTCCAACGGTTTGACTTAATCTTATCTAGAGTTTGCAACTTGTGACTTTAGCCATTATCTGTTTGATATAAAATTTTATAGAATGAGTGACAGTGGCGAAGATGTCGTTTGAAGTACTCTAGAGACTTTTTTTGCTAGACAATCGACCTGCTCGTTCCAAAAAATGCCACAGTGACCAGATATCCACTGAAGTATCACCCGTTTCATTTTTAAAGTCACTTCCCGCAAATGATGTCGACACTGGGAGATTTCCTCTGATGAGGGTGCTTGGTTGAACGAATAACCTGAATTGCGGCTTGGGAATCAGAGAAAATTATGTAGGTTAAGATTGCTATCAAATGTATGATTTTCATCGCCACGGAATTTTAGTTTCGTTATCATCTTTATGTTTAGCAACTCAATTTGAAAAGAATTAGTAATTAAGAATCAAAAAAACATTTTTTTTTCCATACCATACATTTTTTATTCTAAAAAGGCTTTACTTTCTGTAACTTGGCAATTCTGAATCACATCTACTACTAAATGAATGCTATGAAAGATAATTTAAAAGTAATTTTATAAAACACTAGCAGAATCTGGCATACGTTGTCCTGCCAAAAAAATGCATTGTAGAAAATTACATATCCCGAATATATTCTCCATGTTCCAATATATGTGCATACTAATATTCATGGATATTGTACGAACGGTATATAAGATGAAGTGCTGCAGCACTATCTGGTGGCAAGTAACAATAAAGTGGTTAGCGCATACATATTTTCCATGCTCGAATACGTATTATTACCAATTTTCATAGCGATTGCTGGAATGGTATAGAAGTTGATATACTGCAGAACTATCTGGTGGCGATTTAAAACAAAGGGGTATCATAAAACATTCACCATGTTTCGTTAAACACACATAAAAATTTCATCAAAATCAGTCAGCCGTTTAAGAGGAGTTCAGTGACAAACACATGCACAGAAGAACCCGATTGCAGCGCCACCTACCGTTTGACAAATCGTTTTAAAAATTGGTAATAATATGTATTCCAGTATGGAAAATATGATCGTGCTATCCACTTTATTGTTATTTGAGACCACAGGGTGCTGCAGCATTTCATCTTATGTATCATTCAAACGATATCCATGAAAATTAGCATGCATATATGTTGGAACATGGAGAATATATTCGCCCTATATAATTTTCTACAATGCATTTTTTTTTTTTTTGGCAGAACAACGTATGACGGTTTCTTCTAGTATATATAACCAGAAATGTTTCTCTCTATATTTTTGATTTTGAATGTAATACTTAGAAAACTAATGTTGCTTTACTTTGAATTTATTATTTTTTTTATGGTACATAGCTAAAAATTACAAAAAATGTTTATGAGTTCTTTTTTTTTATATAAATAAAATTGGTTTTTTTCGTAACGGTCTCCAATGTTCTCCATTCTCCAATTAACATTTGTCAAACACACACAAAATAGTTCATCAAAATCATCCCAGCCATTTAGGAGGAGTTCAGTGACAAACACATATACAGAATAATTATATATATATATATATATATATATAATATATATTATTGATGTGTTTTTAAGCAATATAGTTTATTTGAAATAGAATTCATTAAAGAATGTAATAATTAGAAACTGAAACCTGTTAATAAACTACAAACCTGCTGTTTGACATGCTTCCAATTATAGTTTGTCCTCCCTTTCATGCAAGAACGGCATGATCTGCGGCCCATCTCTTGTTTCCTTCATACTGGTTGGCTTCGAACGTTTTCCCTGAAAAGAGGTCAAGCATTAGAGATAAATGAAATATTTAATCTTCAATTAGCTTAGCTCAGGAGAGTAGAATTACGGGGTACAAATTAAGACTCCCTCCAGCCAAAGTTAATGAAGCAGTCAGCCTTGCCATGATTTCATTCGGGACTTTCAAAAACTACAAAAAAAAAAAAAAAAGAAAAAAAGTTTTAAAATGCTTCCCAGAATTAAATTAAAACTCTTCGCATTAGGAAGAACTGTTCTTTTTTCTCAGAAAAGAATTTAAAATTGTTCCCCCTTTGCTGGCATCAGTTTTGCTTCAGTAATTTTTCCCAAGATCTGAAAAATATTTGTTTTCGCTTCAATCTAGTTATTTTATTATTCCTGAATTGGAAATGTTTTTAAAATTTGGGATTTGACTAATGTTAGTTGAAGAGTCGTCGGCCATAGAATTTTTAAAAGAATATATTGAATTTCTGTCTTTTGAAGGATCTTTGAAACAACAATTGGAATTACAGCTGCGTTTTCCCCCTCTTCTTGTATTTACAAACTTTTGAATCGATAAAGTCAGTTAGTTGAGATTTAATGATTTTAGTCCTCCTAAACTTTGGAAAAATATAAATGTGGGCAATATTTTGTCTAAATGTATGCAATTAAAGAAAATAATTTAAAACAAAAACAAATTTAGACTAAAAACATGTGTTATTTATATATGAATAATAATTATAATATTATATCCTTAATGAAATTATTCAGACTAATATTATATCTAATTATATAATTATATTAATAATTATAATACTAATATTATTATATAATTATAATAATATGTCCTTAAAGAAATTATTCAAACATTATTCAGACTAAAGTCAGCTAGTATTGATTTAATGTTTTCAGTCATCCTAAAGTTTAGAAAATTATAAATGTGAGCAATATTTTGTTTAAATATATGTAATTAAAGAAAATAATTTAAAAGGAATACTACATAACATTTTTATGTGTACAATAATAATAATATTGTATCCTTAATGAAACAGCAATAGGAATTACAGCTGCGTTTTTTCTCTTCTTGTATTTACAAACTTTTGAATCAATAAAGTTAGTAGAGATTTAATATTTTCAGTCATACTAAACTTTAGAAAAATATAAATGTGAGCAATATTTTGTATAACTATATGTAATTAAAGAAAATAATATAAAACCAAACGAAATTAAGACTAAAACATGTGCATATACATATTATAGTAATATATGATTACAATTTTGTGATAGTGCAATTAAAATATAAATGTGAATTCTTTAGATAAATGTAATCATTCCTTGACTATTCCGTGCCCTATTATTGGATGGCATTTTCTTATAAAAAACCAAAATTATAAATATTAATTTTGTTAAAAAATTCATTTGTTAAAAATACATCAGTTTACACATCGTCATGCATCAGTATCTGCAGAGATTTAATGTTTTTAGTCCCACTATGCTTTAGAAAAATATGATTGCGAGCAATATTTTGTATAACTATATGCATGTAATTAAAGAAAATAATTTAAAACAAAAAGGAATTCAGACTAAACACATGTGCATATACAGATTATTCGTATATGCATAATAATTACAATATTATATGATGACAATTTTGTGATAGTGCAATTAAAATATAAATGTGATTTCCTTTGATAAATTTTATCATTCCTTGAATATTTCATGTTCTATTATTGAATGACATTTTCTCATAAAAAAAACAAAATTATAAATATTAATTTTGTTAACAAATTTATTTGTTAAAAATGCATTAAAGGCTAAAATAAATATTTACAGCATCACCTCCGAGCAGGCAATCAACATAGTCAATATTCTTCTGGGGCTCCACAATATTTGATTTTCTTATATTTGATTTCGTCAGGAGATTTGACGACAACAACAACAACAACAACCTTTTACTATTAAGTAAAAAACAATCACTAAGAAGCGATTCAAATGATTCACTAAGAAGTAAATCAGAAAAAACAAAATGATTTTTTTTTTTTTTTTTCTGTTTACAAATAAATAATTTTTGTTTACTTTCCCTATCCTATTATCTTACTCTTTTTTCCAGATTTTTATTTACGTTTATTTTCGTGAATTAAACAAGGGATCATCACCATTTAATACATAAGACAACCAACGAACATTTCCTATTACCAACGAAGTAAGGAAATAAATTTACGAGCCATATTTGCAACAAAACGGATGGTTGGTTATAAAAACAAGTATAATCATATATTTATTTTATATATGTACACATGCTCCAAAATCATTTTCTATAGAAGCCGGGGTAAATATTCTTAAACTCTTAAATATAATTTTATCTTCTTCAAATTCAGCAAGTCCTACAATGATGATTTTTAACATTTCAAAATGTTGCATATCAGCAAAAAATGGAAAGCAAACTAGGTATTCAAGAGAACATAACCTCAGAAAACACTGGTACCAGAGTTAAGCTGTTAATGAAGTGGTCAAACAGGGTGAAATGGTCTGAAAAGCTGTACTAATGGCATCTTTATTCTCCTCTCATTATTTTAGGTACATTGAGCACACAATGCTTAAATAATTTCTGCACTATTATTCTTTTGCTTGGAGAACGCAGATAAAATCTAATAAACTGCAATATCTAAAACTTTGATGCGGTATGCGTCTCACACCATCTAATGAATATGTTCATACTATGATATGTTTATACCGATTTGTGAACACTTTTGCTAATATTCATTACCGTAGGATAAACTTAATTAGATCTATGTATATGAACCTAAAATTTGGAAGTTCAGTGGGACAAACATTAATTGTTGTTTATAAAATATTAGGTAACATGCTACGTCTTCAGATGAAAAATGTGAGTGTGAATGTGTTAAGATTCGGTCTGCATGGCAACTATGCGAACAGTTTTCTGTTGAATATTCTGATATTATGGAAACTATAACAAGCCACACGTTTCTTCATATATTAATGAGGTATATAAATGAAGCATAATTATCGATGAATTTTTGTATAGTATTTCCTTTAAAAAGCAAATCACCCCACATTTCATTATACAGAAGTTTGTATTCCTACAACCCTTGCATTTGCTGTCACACAAAAGTCAACCATACTAAATTGATATCTGTTTGTATGTAGTTCGTGCAAAATATAAACGTCTGCTACTGCATATACTTGGTAACCAGTGGTAGATACTAAACATTATATTTTTCACATTTTGTAAAGAATAGTTATATTTTACTTATTATTATAAATTATAAAGAATGAGAAGTTTCTTGAAATGTGCTTTGTATTTAAACCAAACAAATATAATTTGTTTGTTTTATATTGGAATCCATCGACTGTGCTCTGATTGTTTCGTTTTCTCAACTGTTTTGAAGAAATTATTTTTAATGAATGAAATTTATTATTTGTCCTATTAAGAAAAAGGAAATAATTTTGATTAGTTTTAAATTAAAATATTTTTGGAAACATTACGGTCTTCTTCAAATTATTTACGTTAGTTTTAAATATTAATTAAAAAATTGAAATTTTCGGCTTCATCTTAAATTACAAACTTATCCCATAAATAGTTTCTTAGTTTTATATTAACAAAATACAGAAACATTACAATAAATATAATTCATAACCAGTAATCAAATATTTAAAAAGGTTCAGAATTTAATGGCAATTGGAAAATTACAATTATTTTTTGTTCAATTATTATTAAGAATTTTGAAATTAATTTTAATCTTAAAAGCAATTAGATAAAAAATTAGATTGGAATGTTAAAATAAATTTTTATTATTAAATATTTTAAATACTTTAGTAATATTTTAATATGAATAGACAGTGATTGAAAATATTCTTATTGGACTATCTTATTTTTCCATGTTTAAAGCTAATTTTTATTTCGCAATTTTATTTATATTCATTAATAGAATAAAATGCAGCTAAATAATTCGAACTTTTTATTTTCATCATTAACACTGCCATTGTCATTAACAATTTTCATTAACATTGTCTTTTTACGCTAATTAATAACGTTATTTTATTCAGAAAATGTCCATTTCGGAAAATTGTCCTGAATCAAATATTCACTAATTATTGTTGTCCACAAATAGCTATCTCTTTCCAATTTTAAGACAATTTTCCGGACGATTTAACTTCAGAACTAAATAATTACCTTAAAGTTTTTATCATTAACCTAATTTCCGCTGGTGGAAAACATGTTGCATTGATTTGCATTTGATTAATTGTTTATTAAACTATTTTCATGAAGAGGGTTAATAAATTCTTCTTTGTAAGAGTGACTTGAACTAATTTCTACTGCATTCTAGAATTGCTTTAATCTATTATTCATTAACATAAATTAATACGAGTTAAGCTATTATAAATCACTTTATAAAGAAGATTATATTTTGAAACATGTATTTATTGAATAACAAATTAATAAATGCATATGATATGTACAATGAAAGAAATCAAATATTATAAGGTTCTTAATGCAATATTTTGTATAAAAGCATTTCTAAAAAAAATTATATGAAAATTTTTTGTTCCACCATGTAAATTCAAAATAAACTGCATGAAATTTTAAAAACAATTCCTTTAAATTCCAATTTGAAATAAAATTATATGTATACTTTTAATTTATAATCCCTTGTTTCAATTAAATTATTATCTGGTCCCATATGCACAAATAAAAATAACTTACCATTTTCTTTTATGCATATTTTATGATCTTGCATATCTTAATTTATGTAAAGCTCTTTCCCAACTTAGCTACTGGATTGCTATTTTACCTCCAGCCTGAAGCTTCTGCAAATAATTAATTATCACCTCAATACATGGCACCGAAAACTTAACAATTTAGCTCCCACAAATTATTCATTATTCGTCAGAAACTCCAAACTCCTTCAAGTTAAAACGACCTCAAAAGCATCTCCATTTCGCTCATTTGTTTCCATTCGGCGCTCATTATGCACTTGTTCTAGCAATAAAGTAGTCCTGAAGTGCAGTTGCGGCCTTTAAATTCAACACTAATTGCATCCTATTTGGACAATATTCAAAGTAGTCCCACTGTGCTGCGACTATCAGACGCGAATAATTTACTATGTTGTACTCATCAGAAAGATCCAAATGAGAGTAATATAAATGCAGGACAGATACTCACACAACCTATCACATTCTGTTTCAGATTCTCGGGCTTCGTCACGAATTATTCTGTCGTCCGGTGAATGGAGTGTGTACAAAAGGTCTTCGTTATCTGATTCTGAACTTGAATCCCTGCAAAAGAGAAGTTAAGGGGAGAGGTCATTGTTCGGACACTACTACTTTGTGGTCCATGGCTTTGGATTTTACATTACTAAAAATACTTGGAAATTATGACCAACTTGTACAAACCCTTTCCAACCAAAAATGATAACAAATGTCATGATGAAAACATTATAACAATTTTTATAATTTGTTTTTGTGATATTTATGTAAATATTTATGATAGCATACTTTTCCATTAGCCGTTTCTAAAATAGTATTGTAAACAATAAGCAGATCATAGTTCATCTATCATTAAAGGTCACCAAAAATGAGAAAAAGTATCATGATGAAAGAATTATAGCAATTTTGATCATTTATTTTTGTGATATATAAGTAAATATTTATGATAGCATACTTTTCCATTAGCCGTTTTTAAAATAGTATTATAAACAATAAGCAGATCATTGTTCATCTATGTTCATCTAGATCACCAAAAATGAGAAAAAATATCATGATAAAAACATTATAAAAATTGTATTTCGTTTTTGTGATATTTAAGTAAATATTTTTGATAGCATACTTTTCCATTAGACGTTTCTAAAATAGTTTTATAAATAATAAACAGACCTTTGTTCATCTATGACCAAAGGTCACCAAAAATGAGAAAAAATATCATGATGATAACATTATAATAATTTTGATCATTTGTTTTTCGGATATATAAGTAAATATTTATGACAGCAAATTTTTTCATTAGATTTTTCTAAAATAGTATAATAAACAATAAAAATATCATTGTTCAACTATGATAAATGATCCAATTTAAATTTGTCATTTCTAAATAAGCAATTTTAAATCAAGTACATTTCTGAATAAATGAAAAGAAAGTATTATTGACAAGGTTTAGCCGAAATATTTTAATTAAAAGATATTTGCATCATATATAAAATATGGAAATGTGATATGTTATCTTTTTTCTGTAATTTTTAGCATATTTTAATTGATTTTGAATAGCTTTGAATTTTATGTTATTGACAATATTTCGAAACTATCATCGAATAATTTGATTGTTTAGCTGAAATATTTTAATTGAAAGGAAGATATTTGAATAAAATAAAAATATCATATCTTGACTAAACTCTTTTTTTCTTCAATTTTAACATATTGATTTCTGAGATTGTATTTTATTTTTAGACATTTCAAGAATAAAGATATCACTTTAAAATAAACAGATGTAATTAATTATAATTTTTGAAAGTAAAAATCGGTTAATTTTAATAATGATCTGCTTTTTTAAAAAAAAAATTTCAAATTTAATTTCTAATATTTGCAATACAAATCAATTTAAAAAATAACATAATATATTTTATAAAGATTAAGGGGAATTAATATATACATATATATATATATATATATAGTTGCTAATTTTAATGATGCTATCTAGATTTTTACAAAAACAAATCATTTTAAATTTAATTGATAATTAATTGTAATTTGATGAAGAGTAGAAATCAATTGGTTTTAATAATGATTTGCTTTTTAAAAAGTTTTTACATTTAATTTCTAATATTTGCAATGCAAATAAATTCAACAAATAATTTAATATATTATATAAAAATTAAAATGAATTAATATATATATATATATATATATATATATATATATTTGCTAATTGTAATGGCATTTGTGTAGATTTTTACAATAAATTAAATTGATGTAATTAATTATAATTTGATGAAGAGTAAAATTCAGTTGTTTTAAATAAAAAACTGCTTTTTAAAGTGTTTTTAAATTTAATTTCAAATATTTGCGATACAAATAACTTTAACAAATATCTTAACAGATTGTATAAAAATTAAGGTAAATTAAAAAACATATAAAGTTGTAATTTTGATCGTACTATTTATATTTTCACAATAAAATAAAATTCTAAATAAATAATAAGGTAACAAGGAAAAAGTTGTTCATACTAATTGTACACAATGGAAATTGGATGTATTTCTGTAATAAAGTGAAAAGTAAAAAAAAAAAAATACAACAAAGAATAAATAAACTGCAGCATTTGTTTTCTATAACATATTATTTGAATAAAAAATATTTTTTAAAACTTCATAATATACTTCAATTTAAGAATTGTACATTTCCAATAATTTAAGAAAATTTACCTTTTAAAAATTTAAAATTACCTTTAGCATAAAATATTTATCAGTAAATATATTTATATATTTCTTTGTTTTACGCCTTTCTGCAAGCCATTTATATTTTATGAGTTCATTTACATGTACAGTTCTTGATTCATTAAATTTTCCTTTAACTTTAGTTCAAGATCTTTTCATTTGACAGCATACTTACTCATTTTAAAGTAATAGAATAAATACCGAAATTCAAATTATATTGATAAATTCATCAATATTATTAAAAAATAATTTGTTAAAATGATTTATAGTATCTTTTCAGTTATATTGATGCTTTTAATTTTGTGCAAAGTAAGTCGAGAAAATATCTTATAAATAAATATCATATACTATCAACATTTTGAAATTCTTTTGTATATATATATATATATATATATATATATATACATAATGCTTGAAAAAATGGGATATATTTTTATTGTATTATATTACTTTTATTAAATTTTATATTTTATGTAATTTTTTGTATTTCAAAAGATATTAAATTAATCTTTTTCTTTAAAATAAAAGAATTAACAGTTCTAACAAAAATACACCAATAAAATCATTTTGTTTTCTTATTTTTTTTCTTTACTTTACTGCTTTCGACCTATTTTAAGTTTTTCTTTTCAAATAATCTACATCTTTGATAAGAACCCAAAGCAAATTACGATGGCTTAATGTAAAATAACTCCTTTCTTGAAACTTTTTATCTTTCTTTGTACTTCACTTCTAGTTACATAGTCATCTATTTCGTATTTTTTCTTTACTTATAGAAATACATTTAAAGAGGTCTAAGTAACTTAAAATGCTGTAAATAATCTTTAGATAGTAAAAAAAAATCGACAAATTAAGCCTTTGGGAAACATTCATAGTGTGAAATAAAAGAAGATGAAAAGCATTGCTTTTATAATCTTCTCAGAATAAAATAATTAATTGTGTTTAAAAAAGGCCTCTCATTAATATTCTAACAAAAAAATATTATTATTTTTAAATAAAATTATTTTTTGCGACCTTTTTTATTATCAATTTACTGTGATAATTGAAATATTTATTTACAATTTAAAAAGAAATAAAGGAAATGAAAAATTATTTTTTTTTTTTTTTCTCCATTTAATTTAATCTTGATATAGGAAGTTAGTAACTTATATATTGCAAAGTTGCAAAAATAAAAATAAATTTGTAAAAATATGTTTTAATTAAAGCATCTTATATAATACAATTAAACAATATTAGAAAAACAATAACTAATAGAGGCAATTAATAATTGTTATTGAGAGCAGTAAAAATAAGTATTAATAAATTTATTGTTATAAGAGTATTGTTGTATAAAAGTATTTATTAAGTACCCTTTTATTTAAGTATTAATAAATTATTAATAATTGTATGAACAAAAACAAAATGTTATTAATAATAATTATGTCGATAAATTTACAAGCGATATGTGTAATTTATATATTATGTTCAATGATACAGGATAGTAATTATATTGCCGCCAAAAAATTAAGCTTTAAGCTGATAACATTTAAATAATTATTTGTTATTTTAAATAGCGAAGACATAAATAATTATAGTAATAACACATCAAATTAAACGAAAATCCCTGAAGACGAAAAAAAAATCTAGCTAAATGACAAGCAAGCACATATTTAAGATATCACATATTTACACATATATGTAATTGATATTTAAATGAAAACATAATAAGCATAATAAATGAGTATCAATCTTCTTAATAAGCTTACAATTTGAAAACAAGTCACGAATAAGTTCATGTTATTATTGTTATAAAAATAACAATTCGAAAAGTTTTGATTATTAAGAATACTAATATTCAATACATAATAATGTAATTAAATGAAAGTAATTAAATTAATTTTCTCTGTCAATAAATTGGGCAAACAATAAAATTTTCGTCAAATGGTGATTAAACTAATGCCAAAACAATTATATATTTCAACTCAAATAGATTAATTGCATTAATAGACTGTACCTAAGATGGTAATAATTAATCAAATTTATAACTTTCCTACATTTAAAATTAACTGAATAAATCACAATTAGTTAAGACATTAAGTATAATTGATAAATCTAATTGGATTACAGATTTCAACTATGCATTTATTTTTAATTGGACAAAATTTTACTGAGAGTTTTAAAAAATGACATTAATTATATTAAGATATTCCGAACATTTTAATTCACGAAATAAATTTTTTTTTTAATTTTTGCTATATGCCTAAAGATTTTAACTTTCCAAAAAGCACTCCTTATATTTTTCATTTAATTACAATTTATATCTCTTATAAGCTAATACATTTAAAATGTATGCAGATGATAAACTTTCGAAATGAAATTTATGAAAAGTTTCAAATATATTTTTAATTCAATGAACAAATATGTATTATATATTAAAATGTTCTCAGGGGTGCTAGCTATATGGATTGGGAAGAAACACCCCCCTCCCTTCTTTTAAAGCCCATAAGTGAAATGTACTTATAATATTCTACCATAGTATAAGGCAGTCGCCAAATTTCTGCTTTGGCAATTTCTAAGTGGCGATAATTAATTTAAATTGGTCGGTCATATGGGATTTTTTATGACATGTCCAGTGGTTTTTATGAGATGTTTTTTTTTTCCCAATATATAGTTATTATGTATTATTATGTACTGGGGGTGCTTTTTTTGTTGATAATACAAAATTTCATGGTTACATAGTGATATTCTTAGCAGTTTTCATCCCAAAATAAGTAATACTGTTTAGTTAAATCTGCATTAATATTTATAACTTATTAATTATTATTAATAAAAACTCAATTCTAATTAACTTTATTTATAATCATATCACATATTTACTACTATAAAACATTTAATTTTAATAAGTATTGGGACTTGTTGTTACGAACACTTAAATGTTATTTGTTGGTTTAATTAAAAGAATGCATTGTTATTAAAGTATGTAAATTTTATAAAGATTTATAGTATTTATATTGTTAATGTTGTTGGATTATTTGAACAAATCGTCAGTATTTGATATATATTAGATATATTTAGTTTTAATAATTAATGTTAATAATAAGGAATAATTTATGCTCTGAATGTATGAAAACATATCACTTCTATCACTTATAAATTACTATTAACGCTCAAATGTGAGCGTTGTAATTTTTTGTGCATTTTTAGTGCTTTTTACACGTGTGGTTTTTTTTTCCCCAATTCTTATCAATATATATTGAATAAATCGTAATAAAACAAAATTTAAGTCATTTTTTTTTATCATTATAAAAAGTCGTCTCTGAAAAGGTTAACGACGATCTTATGAAAATAAAAATGGCAATATAATCCATTGATGAACCTTATATATAACAGAAATGACCAAGACAATTAGGGGTTTAATTATCATTACCATACCATACTTGTATTTTTTTAATTTTTAAAATTTTAATTATTTTTTTTTAAATAAGAATCTTATAAAAACTCTACTTTGGTTATGTAAATCCAATAGCCCATTAAAAATAATTAGATCTTTCATCTGAATCAGCAATATGTAGATAATGAGCAATGAATCCCTTTTTATTGTTAAGTGAGCTTCTTTGGTATATTAGTGCAAAAGTACTGAACCACGCATTAAAAAAACAATTTTCTCCAATGTCGGCAATTTCGCATGTCGCGAATCAGAATTAATGAAATGCTGTTCCACCTGATGCTGTTGTATTTTTTATTTTTCCTATTAAAAGGGCTTAAAAAGGCAGACACATTATTCTGCATATCATGGGCCTCATATATTCGCTTTAAATCGGTTCGTAATATAATAAAGTAATTTAATATAGCATAAATATACACTGTAATATAATATAATAAAGCAAAATAATAATTTGATGCATCATATTACCTTAATGTAAAGTTTTAATAATTGGTTCAATTTTTGTAGTTACCAGGAACAAAACTTATAATCCAAATGATTTCTTTTTATGTATTTTTTTGATACTCATGCCTAAACATTTTTGTTCAAAAATATGTCTTGATCAAAACAGGCATGTTCATCTTAACGTATTATTTATCAGCAACTCCATTTACTTAATTTAGAGCAATTTTAAAAGGGAGTATGGTAATGGAAATAAAAATGCAGAGATAAAGTAAATTATGCTGATAGAGATCCTTCAACTATCCGATCGTTATTGACAAATGATCTCACCTTGTAGTTTGAAACAAAATAGAAAACATTGAATAAAATAATTCTGTAGTAAATAAATGGTTGTTTATTTATTTATTTAATTATTTATTTTAATAAATTAAAACTTCATCACGTTCTTTGTTTTAATTCTTCAACAATAGACATATGATGATGCAGGGCATGGTGATTCTATGATTGATTTACGTTCTGGTATGTGTACAATAGCTACTGGCATCATGATATATTTAGGCGCATTTCTTTTTCGAGTTCAAATTGCAACATATTAACGATCAATATATATGCTCCCTTTGTTGCATCTTAATTATATTAAGTATGCTAAAAATATGCTTCAATATTTGTAAATAACGACAAGTTCAATAATAGACATGAGGAAAAAAAAATTATGTATGTTTTTCTCGATTGCTCATGATTTAAAAATGCTTGTGATAGCACTTACCCATCTCCAGATTCCCTCCATGATCTTGAACTTCCAATTTCATCCTTCCTCGATCTGGTACCTCATAGATTGGATCCCGATGTGATCGCAACTCCATGCCTAGAAATTACACAAATGTAATGCAATTTGAACACTTTTTTGTAACATTTTGAGTTTCATGCATGTGTAATATTTAGTTATTCAATCAAAATCAAGGTATTAAGTAGCAAATTCATTAATTTAAAAATATTTTTTAATTTAAGATGAATCTCATAAGTTAAAAAAATGTATTGTTTGGTTTATATGTTTGCCTAAAATTTGGATAAGTATAATTCATTGCATAATAGTATTGTTTATTTTATCAAAGTAACACATTTTCATTACGCTTTTATTAATTTTGTATTAATGTGCACAGATTAAAATTTTTGTTTCTTTCGTTCTATTTTATTTCAAACTAAAATTTTCCGATTTAATCATAAATGTTGGTATAATCATAAATGTTATTATAAATATTAGTTTAATCAAAATTCTTACTATAAAAGAATTAAATGTCTTTCGATAACCAAACGTATCAATTGATTTTAATTTTTAATAATCATAGTGGATATAGATCTAAATTCAATTGTTGATAGGCGACTATTTTTAAGTTCGATCATAAAAAATTATCTTATTTAATTTTAAAATATTCATAATCAAGTAAAGTTATACATTTAATTTAAATCAAAACTTAATATTTTCAATTTAACAAATAAAGCATAAAAATACAGAAATTTGCAAAATCAATTTATCTAAAAAATTAAAATTAAAATTATCTTTGTATCAAATTTATTTACTATTTCTATATAACAATAATTATTTCAAGTATGTATGTCTTTTTTATCCTCTTGTTAATTATGTTCCTTTAATTTTTGTAGATTTTTTATCTTTCTTTCAAAGGCATTCGTGTATTTATTTTAAATAGAAAACTAAAATTTACCTGCATGTCTGTATCCAGGAATGTAAATGGTAGGTGACGCATAAATGCACTCACCTTTATCAACCTAAAATAGAAAACAAACTATAAGCGAAACGTTTCCATTGAAAAATTGATATTTATTAAATGTTGCTTTAATATAAATTAACAGATAATTTATCTGAAATTACAGATAGTATGTATTTTCAGATAATTTATCTGAATTTACAAATAATACATGTTTACAGATAAATTTACAATTTACATATAATTTATCTGAATTTACAAATAGTACGTATTTAAATATATATTTATAGTTTATGGATAATTTTTCTTCTATCTCACTACACAACTTACACAACGCTTTTAAAATAAATTAATGTTCAATAATTTATTTAAAAAAACAAGTATGAAAATTTGTATAGAATGAAATCAATTTAGTTTTTAAATTCAGATTTGACAATTAATTAATAAAATATTTTAGTATCAATATATTTATTTATCTAATTAGCCAAAGCCTGGTAAATGTTTTCATTATTTATTTACTGAGTTAAATCGCATACAGTGTCTATAAATACTCTAATTTTATAGCATAGTACTACTGTGCCCAAAAAGTAAGAACAATTATTTTTTTTTTACAAAAACTCATTATTTATTCTTCCAAATTTATTTCATCACCTTCAAAGTAATCCCCTCCAAACACAATGTACTTATGCCAACGTTTTTTTCCGTTCCTCAATGCATACTAAAAAGCCATCGACAGGGATGGCCTTCAAAGCGCGCGGCGATTCCAGTTGAATCACTTCAATTGATTCAAAACGATGTCCCCGGAATGGTCTTTTGAGTTTAGGGAATAGCCAGAAGTCACACGGTATGAATACAGCGGTTGTGAAACGATATGGGTTTCGTTATTGGCGAAAAAGTCCAACGAAGAATCAATGCAGTGTGAGCTGACGCATTCGGTGTTTTCGGTACCAATCGAGATTTGGACACGTTTGAGGCACAAAATGGAATCGATCGATCCTTTTGAAATTTCAACATAATCAGCAAGGTCTCTAATTGTAAATCGACTGCTTGCAAGCACCAAATCTTTAATTTTTTGGATGTGAGCTTTGTTGGTTGAGGTTGATGGTCGACCAGAGGTCTCTTCGTCTTCAACGCGTTCTCTGCCTTCTTTGATCTGTTTATACCACATCTAAACATTTCTTCCCAATATAGGAATGCTCATCGAAGGCCCTTTTAACATTCTATATGTTTCTGCAAACAAAATTTAATGCAAGTTCTTTGTTTAATTAATTCAAACATTTTAAAAATCGACGGAATTTTAGCGTCTCACAAAGCCAAGCGTAACTCTAACACTAATGAACGTTTTGACGTCAAATTTCACACAGATGTCAAGGACAGTGCCAGCAACATA
>BPLQ01014160.1:0-12113 GCA_021605075.1 Caerostris darwini
TAATGTATAAGATTAAATATTAAGATTGCTGAACGTGTGGGCCATAACAAGTGAAAGAAAAATTCCACGGGGTAAGGTTTTTTTTTTTTTTTTCCTAGAATATAATACACCATTGGAAATAATCATTTGTATCGAACTCATGAATTCCGCGTAAGACTAGTATTTAACCATTCGACCATTTTGCTCCATGACTTCTCAGCTATGGATCCAGGGAATGAGTGCCAAGTTTTTCTTACTCTGTTAGTTTTAAGTTTTTTAATATAAGATGGGAGAAAGTGGACAACATTCCTTTGTACAATTAGGGAGAGGATTAAAAGTGCTTCATCCATTTGATCAGTAGAGTCAATAGTAGTTGAAGTGTAAATGAACTGGCTGTGATGTAAGCCGCCATTAAAGCTTTTCCAATTAAGAGGGGTAATTAGGAAGTCTAGTACTAGACATACTGAAGGTTTAGTTGGTTTGGTTTGTCGCTCTACGGTCATCTTCTAAACACGAGGGTTAAACAGACCGGGACCTATAGTTTAAAGTGGATTCCGAACTACTTACAAACATCCATGCCACCGCCAGGATTCGAACTTGAAGTCTGTGCTACCAAAGGCTAGGTACCACAAAAGCCTGTGGTACCTAGCTTATTGGTTATCAAGCCGCTCAGAAATCCAGGAGAAAGATAGTACATTCAGTAATTTACTCATGATCTGCATTATTGCAACCCCCTCCCGTCGTGTTTTCTTATCAATCTAACGATCAAATAGAGATTATTGATTAAGACGAATAGAAGTAGATGGGAAAGATTGTAACTTTTTTCTTTGATCTATTCGCTATAGTTCTTTTAGCTATAGTTTTTCTAAACAATGACGGTAGCCAGCGATTTTTACAGCATGGGGCATTTGATTTCTCTATGTTTGAATATTTCTTTTAGAGGTTTTAAGATTATCAGGCAGCATTTTGTTTTCGAGATAAACGATCGTTCAGCGAAACTCGAAGGCTGAAGGTTGGAAGTGGAATTAGGTCAGGGGTTGTGCAGCAGTTAATGTTAATTGTTAAATAATATCGCTGTCCCATAATGATAGTAGCAAATGATGAATTTAATTTGTCTCAGAATATTAGTATCAAAAGAAAATAAATATAGAACGCAACATTTAATATCAAAAACTAGATTAAATTAAGCAACAAATTAAAAATATTCATGTGTATATATATATATGAGAGGAATATATTATAGAAATATATATATTATTTTTTAACCTTCTTTTATTTCAATTACCCAATTTACAATGTTTAGTTCTAATAGCAAGAATAGTTGAATAGGTCAATAAATGTAACATAAATACCCATTATATATAATAACAGACGAATACGAGTAGTATCTCAATTTTATCTTTGAAGTTTGTAGTAAAAAAATTTTACATAAATAATGTTGTTCCATACACATATACTATAGTTAGGTTAGAATTTCATTCACTAATACGTAAATAAAAATAATAACGAATTTCAATATAATAATAATAATTTCAATTAAATATAATTGCAATCAATTAAAACAATTCATTGTCATATTTGATAAATTTATCCGACACTCTATTAAACATCACAAAAAACAAAGTTACAGGCATTTATCTAAAAATATATCATCGAGAAGCAAATCATCGAGCTTAAATATCGAATATATTTAAGCAATAGCAAACGAAATTACAACAATCCCGGGGATGGGGAGATCACCAGCAAGCTGATTGAGATTTATTCGGGCATTTCAGTAAATACCTGCGAGTTCAGAAGAAAAGGGTTTTTTTTTTGGTTCTAATGCAGCTGGCAAACACTTAGACAGCTTGGTCTTGGATGCCTTAAGGCAAACGCTGCACAGACGTTACTCACTTTGCATTACCCAGGGAGCGCATGCAGCATGAAGATAAGCCACGGACGCGGAGTAACAATACTATCAACACTAGCAACGCTCTACTAGCAACGCTCTACGATCCTATTAGGACCGGGACCTACGGTTTAAAGTGGATTCCGAACCACTATAAACACCCATGGCACCGCCGGGACTCGAACCCGAAACCTGTGGTACCGAGCGCCAGAGCGCTAGCCACTCGGCCATTCTGGCCCACTCAGAAGAAAAGGTTGATGGAATTTTTTTTTTTTTATATACCCGCCCACACACACACATCCAAAAAAAAAAATTACCCTTGTCCTGCCGAAACAGCCAGCATAATGCGGTCGTTTTTTGTTCATCAGTCAGCAGTGGGACATTGCGAGTAACAATCGCTGCTATTTCTACTGTATTGTACTGCAGTTCACGACTCATATCAGTGTTGATTAAATCAGATGCACTTCGATTTGGTGAACTCATACAAAAATGACTGATTTGTAAATTGGCAATCACAATGCAAATATCTTCGATAGCAATCAATGCTTCATTGTAGATTGCGTCGCTGAATGCTGTCGTTAGATCGTTGCACCTTGTACGATGTCGATGCAATATATCTTCTGTCATTGAATTTTTGTGATTATCCCACAACGTTTGTGCTCGAGCCAGGAAACGTGGTCAACACTATAGCAAATAGTAGACGAATTTGTGTTCCTGTACAGCTTAATGCTGCTTCAGTAAGCATACTGTACCAATGATTGTCGTCTTCTAGCAAGCCTAGTGCAAGGTATGCATCTTTATGCGTTGGGTACTGTTGTACATTTACTTTACGTATAGCTTGAAATGACAATGGGCCGCTGACATTAACCAACAACAGTCGCAGATAAAAGCACTCAGTCTGCCTTGGATTAACTGTATATACATGAACCAAATTGTTTGATTTGAATAAATAGGGGCATGCATCAACTGATGTGCCTTGCATGCGGGGCATCCATTTTTTGATTGAGTCCACGCAAAATAGCGTGGTACTTCTGAATAGAGTAGTGTTTGTGCGAAGGCACCAAAAGCATCCGCACGATTACACAATTTAAAAAATTCGGTGAGTGTAGTTTTTGGTGGATTTATAGCACGATCAAGCGCTGTGTCATTAGTGAAAAATACGCTCTGGCCGTTTTGAAGATGGACAGCTAAATGGATAACTGCTGAATCCCGTTCATTAAATAGGAAATCGAAGATACGCCAGACAGCTTCATTGGAGCTGATGTACCAGCCAATTTGGCAGTTCGTTATTTCATCGTTGTTATTCACTGCAGGAGCATTCACATTGGTATTTTCAATTCTAAATACAGCCATATCACTTCCTTTATTCACATACTTGCAAATATATTTGATGCTCTTTACCGAACTGCAGAATTCAACATTAATATGAGCATTGAACGTTTTGCTCAGCAGAGGTGAATATGGTACAACCCAACGATTGTCAATCTCAATGTCTACGTTATTGATAGTTTTAGTAAATGATTGTTTGCCATTATCGGCACTTCGTCGACGATATATTGGATACCCGTCGACTTGTATGACCGTATCGTTAGTGAAATCTTTAGGAAAACACTTTGTACATTTTCCATCTACCATTTAAGGCGATGAACGATTCAGATGGCCGTATGGGCCATGAATCGTGTTTGTAGTGACAATATCAAACAATAATTGATCAGTAGACGGATTTGGAATTTCTGCAGAAATTAAATTATCGATGTCTTCAGGACGTATTTTGTCGATGAACCAAATAAAAATGTGAGCATGGAGTAATCCTCGCTTTTGCCACTCTACCGAATACATCCAGCAACGTGTGGGGACAAATATGTGTAATTTTGTAATGAAGCCGATTAAAGACTTTAATTTTTGTTTAAACACACGTGCTGTTATGTCATGACTAAAAAATAAAAAAAAAACACACACACCCTACATTGTTACCGATTGCATTGTTAACACTACATTGTTACCGATTACATTGTTAACACTACATTGTTTTGCCAAAAAAATTTCAAAAAATATTTAGGGGTGAGCTCACCCTTATCACTTAGGGATTTAAAAAATAGTTTACGACCGATTCGCAGACCTACCAAATGTGAACAAAAAGTTTCATAAGAATCGGTCAAGCCGTTTCGGAGGAGTTTGGCAACAAAACTGTGACACGAGAATTTTATATATTAGATTGATTTATTTATTTTTGTATTAATATTTCGTATTTTTATATTCGCTATTGATATATGTCGAGTTATTTCTTCATTCTTCATTATACTTCTTCATTTAGCATTATATTTCTGTTTTTTTATGTATAAAATTAAATTATGAAATGTTGAATCTGTTTAAAAATATTTTACATGTCACATGATAAAGAATTTTTTTAAATAGCATCATTTTTATTAGGCGAATATTTTTCTTAACGGTATTCAATTAGGCTATTCTCGTACATATGCTTCTAAAATGTTGATTATTTTAAGTAAAAAATATTTTTCCATAACTTTTGAAGATAATTTTTTTGTTTACTTTTAAAATATTTTATTGTAAGTAATTTTAAAAGAGTAATTAAATTGCATTTAAATTTTTACTTTTGTCTGTTTATCTAATCGTAAAATAATTTGAAAAAGAAAGAGATATTTACATTTTTCAACGTTTATTTTGAATCTCAAAATCAGAAAAAATTTCCAATGGAATTTTTACTGTCACAAAAATTACCTTAAATATATATTATTTAAATTGAAAATTTTACAGCACGTGAAAATTCATGTTTTACTGTGAAAGTAGTGATTTTTTTTTTAAATTTTAAAGCAGGTCAATTTAAATTAACTTGATAACAGCTATAAGAACGGGTTAATTAGAACGCGCTAAGCTAATTAGAACGGGGCCTACAGTTTAACGTGGATTCCGAACCACTCACAAACATCCATGCCCTCGCAAGGATTCGAACCTGAAGCGTATGGTACCAAAGGGCATAGCGCTAGTCAATTGACCATCAAGCCGCAGTCAACTAAAGATTTCTCTTATAAAAAATTTCAAGAAACAATTTAATTAAGAGTATAATTTTTTTCCAGTAAAATCTCTTACAATTTTAAATTTGGATTTTATTTGATAATAGTTATCATTAAATAATAAATTACAAATTTAAAAGAATTTAAAAAAATTTAGCATCTAAAATACTGTCATGACTAAACATTTTAGGATTTCAGAGATTTATATTTGTTATTGAAAAACAAATATTAATCCTTAATAATGTGCTTAAATCTTTAATATCCTATATAATAGGCTTAATTATACATACTCAAATCAAAAGTCGATTCGTTAAAGTAATAAATAACACTTCTATAAATGTTTTTTAAATAGAAAATATCTCAAGAAAAATTACTGAAAACAAGAGAAAAATTTGTATTTGCTAATGCTTACAAAAAAAAAAAAAAAAAAATCAAACTGGTATAAGTCGATTGACTATGTCTTAACTAACATAATTGGTATTTATTAAAGAAAAATGGTTGCTAATATTAATTTTATATAAAAACTACAGAATTTTTTCCAAATACCTAATAAACATCAAAAAGATCTGTGATGTGATAATAAATTAGCAAATTGTATGTAAAATAAATATTCGTTTAAAATTATCATGTTTTTTTGTTTTAAAAATTCGCAAACATCGTTCAGAGCGTGCACTGCAATAGACGTCAATTGATTATTTGGTGGTGTCATAAGAACACATTCATTTTAATTTCCTAACTAAATTTTTAATAGCATTGCGAAATGCGTTATTATCGATCCATTGAAGAGTGTAGAGAACACAATTCTTTTAATTCTGAAAACTTTAAAAATTAGACATCTCGTTAAAAAACACAGAGTTAATATCCTGGCAGGACCCAAATATTGAATGCTTAACACAGCTAATCAATATAAAAACTTTGAAATTAAATAAAACTATAACATTTCAAAGAACAAAAAATATATATGCCATATAACGCACATCTGTTTGCGATTTTTATATAGATATATAATTTTAAATATACTTTTTAAATATGGGGCCAGAATGGCTGAGTGGCGTTCGGTACCACAGGTTTTGGGTTCGAGTGCCGGCGGTGCCATGGATGTTTGTAGTGGTTCGGAATCCACTTTAAGCCATAGGTCCCCGTCTAATATGAGCGTTGCGGGGGCATTGTGACTCCGCGACCGTGGCTAATCTTCAAGTTACATGCGCCTCCTGGGTAATGCAAAGTGAGTAACGTCTGTGCAGCGTTTGCCTTAAGGCTTCCAAGACTAAGCTGTCTAAGTGTTTGCCCGCTGCATTAGAAAGAAAAAAACTTTTAAATATTTAATTATTGTCAATTCTATACTGATAAGCACTTTCTTCCTATAGTTACAATGACTTTTTCACAAATATGAACAGGAATTTTATTCCAGAATGTTATGAAAACCTTCCTAAAAAATGACACAACCTACTACCCCAATTGATAAAAGAAACCCTATATCTCAGGAAATTCAGTGTTAAGATTAAAATAAATTATTTCCACAACCATCCATGTCTATTATTAGCAATTTTTATCAATACTCGCTCATCTCATTTCCAACTACGTAAATGACTTCTCCAAAACCAGCAATACTAAATTAGCTATTTACGTAGATGTTACCGCTACAGTATTTACTTACAAAAGCTCCAAAATGGAACCTGAAAAACTACAAAATTTCCTCAATGCCCTCGAAACTTAACGCGAGCAATAGAGGGTCACACATTTAGTAATCATCAAAAAATAAAAAGACTCAGTTGATTTCCCCCCTACTGGAAATCATTAAACAAACAAAACTCCTCATTCAGTCTTTCACAGACGAAGAGTCTCCCCTTTTTCCCCCTCCCCTTCCCCAACTCTCCTTTTGAAGAGAAAACAGGAAATACAAAGAAGCTCCAATCTTGCGCTGAAGTTGACGGACTTGCTCCTCGTCAATGTTTTAAGTAGACATAGTATTATGTCAATGTTTTAAACGGAAACGGACTTTCGGATTACCTATGGGGTAAATATACCCCGAAAACCTCCACATAATCATTAATGCAGTTAAATCGACATTCGTGAATTTAAATTAAAAAATATATATATATATATGCTACTAAGTTAAGTAATAAAAAGAAAGAAGTAAGTTAAGTTATTCAGTTACAATTAGGAGTCCATAACAAGTTTTCCCGCGGACGGTCAGTGAATTAATGAAAAATAAATTAAATTTAAAATAAATTCATGAGAAATGAAAACATTAACGTCTTAAGAATTTTAGATATCATTTAGGGGAAAAAAATAAATTACGATAGCCAGTATTCCACATCGTAGCAATAAATAAAAATTTAAGGAACCAAATAGATACCTCAGATTTGCAATTTAGCTATTTAGGTCATTTTGAGTCCCATGAATTCTTTTTAGATGTGGAAAGGATTCAAACGTCGCATAGATGAATTTTCGCATTTTAGATGAAGAGAGGCCCTGGGCTATTTCCGCTTGTGAGACTACTTCCCATTTTTAAGTTTGCAAATTACATGACAGATAATGAAACACATCATTACTGTGGTATACATCAATATGTTAAATGAAACATGTTGTGGTGGGTACTAATCTTTATAAAAAATGTGGAACGAATAATAAATTAAAAAAAGTCGAGAACACTTATTTGGACATTTATTCTTAGCACCCTATAGAGTACTTGTTACAATAACTAATCAGACATAACACACAACATTTACATAGAAACAAAATTCAAATAATAAAAATCTTTGTCTACGAAAATAAAATATGCAATACAAATTATCCTATTTTCTATCAAATTAAATGAAATGTATGCAATACATTGAAGATTAAAGCAAATTCAATTCAGATAAATTTATTTCATAATAATTCGCATTTAAAGTTTAAGTATGAATTATTATGAATGTTAAGTTTTAAACTAAACCAAAAATGGAACTTCACTCAAACAAAATCCAGATCACAAAAAAGAAATATGAAATTGTATATCATATTAAATTTTATTAGATTAGAAGATTAGAAAATCAGAGGGTTTCATTTTCGATGCACAAAATACCTAATGAATAGGATTTCTCCTTATTTTCGATTCAATGTTTTAGTGTTTGCAGTTTTTAGAATAGTGTCATTCTAATTTTGCTAACAATTTGAATGTAGGCCCCTCTTGATCTTGAGGCCCTAGGCTGAAGCCGAGTTAGTCTATAGGAAAATCTGGCCCTGGCTCTAGAGCTACTGACACCAGGATCGTAAACAGGAATTGTGCGAATCTGAAGTCATTTATCATGGCACCGCCGGGACTCGAACCCGAAACCTGTGGTACCGAGAGCCAGAGCGCTAGCCACCCGGCCATTCAGGCCCCATTTTTTTGAACCTTTGAATATGTAATCCATTATCAGATAAAGATTAAGATCTTTGTGGATTTGTTTCCGTCTTAACAAACCACGAAGCATTAACCATACTGGCTACCTGTCTGTTCAGGAAACCTGTATTCAGGCATGAGAAAGTATTGCTTATCAGTTATTGATGATTTGCGTAAAGTAGAGGTATTTAAATGAAAGCATAAAGCCGAGGTTTTCGCTTGTTTTGAAAAGTACGCAGCTAAAGTGGAAAGGGAAACTAATCGTAAATTGAAGACATATAGCGGATTATTACACAAAAAGTTTGAAGATTTTCTACATGAACGTACTTACATTTATACTGCTCAGCAGAATGGAGCTGCAGAAAAATTCAAACGGACTGCCATACCCGAGTTGGGCGATTTACTTTAAAATATAAATATTGTATAATAGAAACGGACTAGATATATTTAAATTTCAACACAGTAGTTTACAACCACGTGTTTTGGGCGGAAGACATCGTTGCATTTGTTCACATTAGAAACAGGCATCAGCATAAGTTAGCAGAAGAACTAACTCCAATCAAGATTTGGAGTGGCCACATAAAAATCGACAGCTTAAAAATTTCGGATCACTTGCATTTGTTCATGTGCATAAAATGAATGGGAATAAACTTTGAGCTAGGCTTGGAAATTTAGTTGGCGACACTTTGAGAGCTAAAGATAACAAGGTTTTAATTCCCAAGGAACATAAAGTGATTGAAACCATTCACATAAAAATCGACGAAACTAAAGATCGGTGTTGCGTGTGCTGTTCGGAGAAAAATAAAAGTTCGGATTCAGCCATGTTTGATTTGCGGATATCCCGAAGATCATTTAAGAGTTGATCAAATGGCTCTGACCTTTGGTACCGCAGACTTCAGGTTCGAACCCTGGAGGTGTCATGGATGTTTGTGAGTGGTTCGGAATCTACATTAAACTATAGGTCCCGGTCTAATTAGCCTAAGGTGTGCACAAGATGACCTTAGAGCGATAAACCAAACCTGTAGTTAATTTTACGATAGCTAAATTATTTTTCATATTATTGATATCCATGTTGCATTGGAACACGGGTACAACTGGATGTGAAATCTGCCCATCTTTGGGGTGAATTAAATGAACCGATTTATGTGAGACAACCACCTGGAAATGAAATAAAAGGATTAGACAGTAGAGTTTGCTGTCTTAAGTCGAGTTGCGGCTTGCACCACAGTTCAAGACAATGAACTTGATTACGTCTTGAAAACTCTGGGATTTGCTAAATTTCAATGGTGTTTATAAATTGAACACTGTTATTTTGATTATGCATGTAAATGGAGCTGTTGTTTTTGCAAAGACGAAAGATCTAATTCAAAATACAGTTAATTTGATAAAAAGTAAATTTGATGTAACAGAATTTGGAAGAACTAAATTTTGATCATATTATTAATTTTCAATACTCATGACTGGAGCAACAACCCCATGGTGGGCCAAGGTCGTCTGCCTATTGGCAGATTTCGAAACATGAGACGTCTTCTTTTTACGGGGCAGGGTTGTCAGCCCTATGCCAAACGCTCTACAGTCATGTTAGACTGGGACGTACGGCTTAAAATGTATTCCGAACCACTCACAAACATCCATGTTACCGCCGGGACTCGAACCCGAAACCTGTGGTACCGAACACCAGAGCGCCAGCCACTCGGCCATTTTGACGCAATTTTCAATACTGGCATCAAATAATTAAGAATCAAGTTACATTGAAGAGTTAATATTCAAGTTTAGAGTTACCCTATCATTTGTTAATTTTCCTTTTAAAGTTTATATGCAAGAATATCCTTATAGGACAGCGGCCCGGTGGCTAGTTCTCTGGCCTTTGGCACCACATGCTACTTCAGGCGGTGGCATGGGTGTTTGTGAGTGGTTCGGAATCCACTTTAAACTATAGGTTCCGATCTGTTTAGCCCTCGTGCGCACAAGATGACCGTAGAGTGACCAACCAAACCTTATAGGACATTAATAGGAAGTCTTTCATTTTTGATCGATGGAAGTAGACCGGATATAAATTAGTCGGTAAATTTAATGTCGCAGTTTTCAAACGGCTACACTTTTGGAAAATAATTGTTGATATTTTGAATTGTGTATTTTATATTAAAAAGTGCAATATAAGCCTTTCAATCGTCAAAAGAATATAATTTAAAATGTTATTTTCATGCTAATTAGGGGTTCACATTTTAACTACTTTTTATTTCGGAAATGTGCCTTTTGTTTGAGGGTCAAGCAAGCAAAAATGATCTTGCGTTGTCGTTTATAGATTTTGTAACTCTGTGTGAGAGTGTAAAAGAATCTATCTGGTTTTCCAGAGTCATAAATGAATTAAATTTGATACCTAATCGCGTCACACAAATGCATTTCAGTGATAACTGCTATTTGTTTCACTAAAAATATAATGGAAAATTTTAAAACCAAGCATAACGCTGTGAGATATAATAGATAGATTAGTAATTTGAATCCAATTTGGGTGATTTATTTTACAGTAAAAATAATGTAGAGTGGAAACGTTTTTCATTTATGGTGCTTTTATTCAAAGAAACGCTTTTTTTCTATAATCATTCATTGTAATAAATACTTTAAATAGGATTCATCATCGTTTTATTTAAGTGAGTTTTTTTTTTTAACAATTAAATTGATTTGGTGGTGGTAAATAAGCAAAATGTTTGGGTCGACTGTAAGTTTGAACGAATGGTTAAAATGGGAATTTCTAAATATAATTAATATTTATTTTCAGCCATTTTAAAGTAGGAAATTGGTCAAATGAGTTACAAGTAAAAAAGATGAATTTAAGTAATTTGGGCAATTGTCTCAGACTTAAACTTCTGAGTAATGGCGTATAATAAAGTTACCTCAAATTAATTAATTAAAAAAAAAATTGCAATCGATTTTAGTGAAGGATAGGTAAGCAATAAAAAAAAAGCATTTAAAAAAAATTTCTGCAATACATGTTGGAAAAAAAATTCCGATTAACAATGCTTCTTTCGTTAGATATCATAGGTTTGTCATGTTCTTTTAAATTTAGGTTTGTTTAAAGAAAATAAATATACGAACAATGCGTAATTTCTCAGATGTATAACTTAGGAAAAAACTTGATTACAAAACAGGATGAATGAATTTATGAAAATGTTCTTGTTTTTAATTGAAGTAACTTATTTGAAATTTTAGTGTTTAACTTAGAATTTATTATTGAATATAGCCATCAACACATCAATATTTAGAGATAATATAAACATTCAATTTCATTTTCATTACTTTTTTTTTTAAAATTAATTTACCTCTTAAAATATAATTAAAAGATAAATTATATAAATATGTCACATTTTACGGATCAAAATGCATGATTTTTTTCTGGCAGCTATACTAGGATTTTTTTTCTTCTTTATAATAATAATAATAAAAAAAACTAAATTTAATTTTTTAAACTAATTTTTGTTCTTGCAAAATGTTCTTATCTTCTTCCTCGCTTTTTGAATGCTTTTAATATATCGCATCCTCTTCAACTATAAAAGTTGTTATTGCCAAGTGATTAGCGATACAAGTACATAATAGGTTTCTGCTTTAATCTTTGCCTTTTATATAATTAAAAAGCAAAAATGCTTGTCACAAAATTTTCTCCACTCCAAATGGAGCCGGAAACAACCTGACCCGAAAAAAATGGTCCTTTTGTGTAAGCGATTTCGCAGAGGAACTTTTGTGTTGTTGTGGTCGGCGGGAAGTAAGACGCCGGACGTTGCCTTTGAGTTCCGTGAACTCGAGGTTCGAAGATATATCGTTTATTGCTAGTTAAGCATGCCCAGCAAAT
>BPLQ01014163.1:0-88030 GCA_021605075.1 Caerostris darwini
AATAAGCTAGGCAATTATAATTTTTGAGAAATATCATAGTGAGAGAATATTTTATAATTTATTTATTTCACAAACAGGATACCGTATAAATTGGATAATTTGATTTCAACGTTAGTCGGCTGAAATTGTGGTGTCAAAATATTTGTTATTATTCATGGAAATAGACAAAACATTCATTGGAGCAGACAATATCATTTGTATATAATTATGAATGCCATAATTACGATATGTTATATTCTATATTAAATTATATAAATAGGTTAGTAGGAAATAAATATTTTTAATTTATATTAAATTTTAATTTGATGTTAAAAATTTCATTTAAATAAAAAAAAATTCTTATGTACATTTATTTTTTTTCTCCTCTCATAAAGAAATGGTAATGCTGAATTTTCAACTAAAATGTGACTGTCTAATCTGTTAGAAACAAATGCAGAGGACCAACTAACTAAATAAATAAATTAATGTAACTAATTCAATAATATAATTTTAGTACGGTTTACAAAAATGTAAATCAATTTTGAATCACGTAGAAGCTTGAGTGAATGCATGTAAAAATAGATTGTTTAGACATTATAGAATAGAAAATGAACACTTATAATAGTATGCGCTAATATACTACTAACAAAGTTTAAGAATTGCTTATGATAAAGAAAATTTTGTTCATTATTAAAGATTAAACAGAATGTTATTTAAATTCGTAATATAATGTGGTATTTTCAATTTTGGTTTGATAAAAATATTCTATGAATCATTTATTAATATTGTTCTATTTTTCTTATTGGTTTTAATTTGAATAATTCCAAAGTGTCCAATAAATTTATGACCCTTATTCTTCAATCAGTTTTTTATCAAATAATATTATTTATTTTTCTATTGTAAAACTACAAAAATTGTATACGTTTCAATAGATGAACATGTTTATAGGTGGACTGATTTTTTTTTGTAGTTAAATGTTTTACATGTTTATTTTATAGTTGCATAGATTTATGTACATAGTTTTATTAAATATACGTGGTATATTGTACATATGGCAATACTGTACATAATAATTCACAAGATTTTTTCTTAGCTTTTATGTTTATTGTTTCGCAATTAATTATACATGATTAATAAATTAAATAGCATCCTAAAATAATAAATAAAAGTAATAACTGCCACAAAACAACATGAAACATTTTTGTGTAAATGCAAAAAAACACTTTCTAATGTACAGACAAAACCATTAAAATATATTCTGTATTCATGAATAAATAAAAGGCAATTTCTTTACAACTGAAAAATGAGAATCTAAATTTCGAAGTGTATAAGAGGTAAGAATTTCATTCACTTGAACGAATTTAACTGCTGAAGCGTTCACACAAATGACGAATGAAAGCTATTCGTCAGAAGAAATTAAACTTAATGTCTATGATTCAAGAGAAAAACATTTAGAAACACATGTTTTCATAAATGTTTTATGGTACTTCGCCTTTTAAATCAAAATTCTGGTTGAGAAATTTCTGTAAATGATGCTAATTGTCCAATTTGATACGATTATACTTCCATTATCTCCAGTTAAACTGTTTGAAAGTTTGTCATCCTTTCCATTTCGTTTAAATTACTGCAGTTAAGATGGAAACAGCATTAACATTTTGGTCACATCTTTTGTTCAGCCATTCAGTTATTACCATTTGAATCAGATACTTTTAATAAATATGATTGTTATTAAAGTGAAGTAATGGTTATAGATGGAATAATCGAAAGTAATTTGTGTGAGAGATCCAATGAAACTTATTGTAACTATTTTGAAAGATTTAAAAATATATTCATTTGTTTAATTTTTTTAAAAAACTTTACAAATTAATTTATATAGTTACCAACAAATATTTCAAATTTGGAATATAATTGCATGTTTTTATCTTGTAATTGTATCGAATTCATTTTCATTTCATCTATACATTTACACAAAAATGTTTCATGCTGTTTTGTGGTATTTATTCACTTTATTTATCTTTTTAGGATACTATCTAATTTATTAATCATTAATATTTAATTGCAAAATGGTAAAAAGTTAAAAGTTAAAGAAAATTCTTGTGAATTATTACCTACAGTATTACAATATGTATCATAAAAGCAAATTTATTTTTTTTTAGATTTTTTTTTAGACTTTAGCGAATTTCTTAAATTCTTATATTCTTATCTCATGTTATTCTTATATTCTTATTTTTAAATTCTTATATTCTTATTCATAAATTCATAATTCTTAAATTCTTATATTCTAATTCTTAAATTCTTATATTCTTACATTCTTATTCTTATTTCTTATATTCCAAATTTTTCTTTTTTTTAGATTTTAGATGTATATGACCTAATTAGTTAATTTATTTTTTAGAGATATTTTGGAATGCTTACATAATATTTGAGGAGCATGAATATTTAATATAATATAAATAGTATATTATAAATAATAATATTTGATTCATTGAAATAAATTGAATGATAATATTTAATATAATATAAATAATATTTGATGAAAGCATAATATTATCTGTATTTATAATATTGTAAGTATTTTTATCTGTCATTTTTAAAAATAATTCAATAATTTAATAATTGAAATTGAAAAACTTTTTATCATTTACATACATTTTTTCCTAAAATAAACTTGCATTAAATTAATTACTATATTTAGTTATCTACCATACATATGGAACTTATATCAAAAATTTAAAATATTCAGTCTGCGTGTACTACATCTTATTAAAGTTCATCATTCACCGTTGAGAAAACTCCGATATGTGGTTATCCGGTTGTGGTAATAACATAGAATTCATTTTAAACTGGGAAATAGAAAATAAATAAAATTTAATTTGAAGCATTGTTTTAAAATCTGTGATTATAATGGGAAGTTGCATTCCATACATATAAAATTGTAACAATTACCTTAATAAATGCATTAAATTAGAATTCATAGCTCTGGAAAGAAATAACTAGTATTTATAAGAAAGGCAAATATCCATGATGTATTTTTCCATAAGTAACAAATGACAAATTAGCACATAAAGTAATCAATATAGGTTAATTTGTTTAATTAGGGTAATATTGGTTAATATAAGGTTATAATATATTGATTATTGGTTAATATAAGTTAATTTTATCAAAATGGTACTTCAAACAATCCCCAGTATAATTAAAATGAACGATTTCACAAAAGTGGCACATATTATTTAATTGTGGTGAGTGGTATAACATGCCAACAACTACCATGAATTTTCAATATAAAATTAGGTAATGTTACAAACAAATTCAATTAAATATGAAGAAATCATTTTATGTAAGTTGCTTAAAAACAAAAGTACAATTTGCTTACAATTTGCGTACAATTGAAAATAATCCTACAAAATTTTGTCTTTGATAACAATCCTAGTAAACAATGTTTCTATTTTTGTAATAGAAAACCATACAGATTGATTAAATAAAATGATTTCGAGAAATTATTTCTTTTCTTCTTCTACGTTTCATGTGATATTTAAGTATCCAACTATCATAATATTCATATACTATACATATATATATATCGTATGCATAAAAAAAAACTGAATGCAAACTGTCAAAATTAATTTTGTTTGATTTTTTAAAAAAGACTTCTTCCATTAAATACTAACAAATAATTCCTTTCATTTAATAGAGGAACATCACAAACTTAATATTCTTCTTCTACTTCATTGTCACAACAGCCCCATGATGAGATAACACCGTCTGCTTACTCTCAGATTTCGAGACAGGGGATGTTTTCTTTAAACTGGGTACCAGCTCTAAGCTCAACGCTCTACAGTCGTATTAGTCCGGGACCTAATGTTTTTTTTATGGAAGTGGATTCCGAACCACTGAAAACATGCATGGCACTGAATGGACTCGAGCCTGAAACCTGTGGCACCGTGCACCAGTCACTCGGCCATCAGGCCGCAGCTTAATATCACTACACAAAAAACATCTTGCTTAATTTTTAAAATTAAAACTTCTCTACTTGAATATATATGAAAAATATTGCAATAAATATGATTAAAAGGTCTAGTTTTTCACTTTTAATAAGATAAATGGCTTTAGGGACACTAAAAAAAGAGTAAAAACATATTATAACAAATTTTTATTAATAATGGTACGATTTCATGAATGTTATTGAATAAGAATTTAATAATAAAGTATTCCTCTAATTTTAATTGAATATATGTATGCCGATCATTAAAATATTGTTTTTATTAAGATATAATAAAATTATCATTTTCTAATTTTTCAATGTTAATTGCTGTAAAAATGTTTCCTTTATATTTATTTTGTAATGCACAAATATATAAACTCATTTAAAATAAAGATATTTTTATAGAATTTTATATTTTTTACAAAATCCCTTTAAAAACTCCTTATGACAAAAATACTAAATAAAACCTGAATCGAAAACCCTTACAAGTCTCATGAGATCTAAATAACTTTTTCGTTACGCAAACCCCTTCTAACTTTTATTCGTACTTTTCCAGCAATGTCAAGAGCTTCCTTCTGGATTCCCTGAGCATTACCAACCGCCGGGAAATGTCTTTCTTCCGAGAAATATTCCTCTGTAGTGAAACACGAATGCTTAGCATGACATACCGCCCCGTAAGCCAGAACACGCTGCGAGACAAACGTTACCGTCGTACGGAATGACAACCCGTCCGAGCGAACTGACTGGACAGCGAGTCAGCCACTGTTTTCCGATTATTCGTCCGACCGTGAGACCGAAGCGCGCAGGAAGAAGAACACATTTTTCACCCTTTTCAAGAAGTGAAAATAAAAATATTTCGGAAGTAAAAGAATAGAAAGTAGCGATCAACATTAGTCGTAAGATGCATGGTCCAATGATAAAGGCCATCTATACCATAGATGAAGATGTCTTGTTACGTTGGAGATATTGTAGGTGATTAATTTTGATTTAATTCATAAAAAAAAAAAAATTGTCAGAAAATGAAAGAAAAAGGATGTCGATGAAATTAATTTACGAACTTTAATGTAATATGTATGAAAACCAAAAAATTGACTTTAGTTCATTCCTACTGGAAACTCAATATGTACGAAATTCAAATTTCTCAGGATTCACCTTGGCGACTAATTCCATTCTACTTTTATTTGAACTTAATTTGGTTTGAAGAGCTCATAATAATTGACTTCAGTTCATTTGCTATTAGACGCTCGATATGTAGCAAATGTAATATTCTCAGGATGCGCTATTAAGGTCAATTGCATTCTATCTATATTGCGTTACCTTAATTCGATATGAAGTGTCATAACGATTGACTTCAGTTCATTTGCTATCGAATACATAGAAAATAAACTGAAGTCAATCATTCTGAACTCCTCAAACCATATAAAGAAATCCACATTTTTTTTGAAAAATCTCTTTAAAAAGTCACTATTATTTAAAAACTAAATAAAACTAGAGTCATTGGAATAAAAAAAAATATTCTAATGAAAAAAATAAAGTAAACTTCAAATAACATATATGTGTGATATTTTGATTCCCATTTTGCAGTCGAGCATCAATCCTCATTAAAAAAAACCGAAAACAAAATGAAATCCTTAATAACTGAATAACTGACACAATAACCGAATATTCCCAATTCCCATTAATCCAAACGTCATCATTCCATCGAAAACCCTTACTAAACTTCAAGCCTGATGAGATGTAAATAACTTTTTCGTCACACGAACCCGTCTAACTTTTATTCTAGCAATGTCAAGAGCTTCCTTTTGGATTCCCTGAACATTACCAACCGCCGGGAAATGTCTTTCTTCCGAGAAATATTCCTCTGTTGTGAAACACTAATGCTTAGCATGACATATCGCCCCGTAAGCCAGAACACGCTGTGAGACAAACGTTACCGTCTTACAGAATGACTACCCGTCCGTGCGAACTGACGGGACAGCGAGTCAGCAACTGTTTCCAGATTATTCGTCCGACCGTGAGACCGAAGCGCACAGGAAAAAGAACACATTTTTCACCCTTTTCAAGGAGTGAAAAGAAAAAAGTTTCTGGAATAAAAGAAGAAAAACTAGCGATCAACATTAGTCGTAAGATGCATGACCCTATGCTAAATGATATCGATACTATAGATGAAGATGTCTTGATAAGTTGGAGATAATGTAGATGATAACGTTTGGATTAATGGAAATTGGGAATATCCAGTTATAGTGTGTGAATTATTCACGTCATCTGTATTTAAGGACCTTGGACCATGTTTTGTTTTCGGTTTAAATTATTCATGGAGTTTTATGTGTGACTGCAAAGACCGTGAAATCAAAATATCACGCATATATGTTATTTCAAGTTTACTTTATATTTTTAATTATAATAATTTTTATTTTTTATTTTTACGATAATGATTCCGGTTTTATTATTTAAGTTTTTAATATTTTTTTAATGCTAAACGAGTTTTTAAAGGATTTATTTTAAAAACTGCCGAATTCTCAAGAAACTATCTTTATTTTATATTATATAAGTATAGATTTCGTGTAATTGAGTAAATATAACTATGCATTAAAAATAATTTTGAAAGAAACATTTACAGAACATTTAATATTGAAAGATTATAAAATAGGGATTTTAATTATATCTTAATAAGAGTCCATCTTTTAATATCGCATTTAAATTCTTATTTCAAAGTGTGTTTGAAATCTTACAATTATTGATAAAAATTTGTTAATATGTGTTATTTTCTCCTTTTTTAGTGTCCCTGTGGACATACCCTGTGACTCTTAGAATAACCTGATATTCTCAATTTCCATTAATCCAAACCTCAGCATTTAATCGAAAACCCTTACAAGCCTGATGAGATGTAAATAACTTTTTTGTTACGCAAACCTCTTCTAACTTTTATTCGTACTTTTCCAGCAATGTCAAGAGCTTCCTTCTGGATTCCCTGAACATTACCAACCGACGGGAAATGTCTTTCTTCCGAGAAATATTCCTCTGTTGTGAAACACGAATGCTTAGCATGACATACCGCCCCGTAAGCCAGAACACGCTGCGAGACAAACGTTACCGTCGTACGGAATGACAACCCGTCCGAGCGAACTGACGGGACAGCGAGTCAGCAACTGTTTCCCGATTATTCGTCCGACCGTGAGACCGAAGCGCACAGGAAAAAGAACACATTTTTCACCCTTTTCAAGAAGTGAAAAGAAAAAAAGGTTTTTGGAAGTAAAAGAAGAAAAAGTAGCGATCAACACTAGTGGTAAGATGCTTGGGCCAATGCTAAATGATATCGATACTATAGATGAAGATGCCTTGTTATGTTGGAGATATTGTAAGTGTTTAATTTTGACTTGACTTGTGACTTAATTCTTTTCGATTTTCTTCTTCAGAAAATGAAATCGAGGAAATTAGTCTATACAAACTTTAATATAATATATGTGTCAACCAAGAATTTTATTTCAGTTCATTTACTACTGTAAATTTAATATGTAGCATGTTCAACATTCTTAGGATGCACCAGTTTCATTCTATCTATATTGTGTGGCCTCAATTAGGTTTGAAGCACTCATAAGTGATCTTCGAATGATTCACAAACTTTTAATTTTTCCTTGAACACGTAAAAGAAACTTTCCATTTTATTACGTTCATTTCTTACTTTCATTTTATTAACCTTCCATTTTATTAAGAGATAATTTTTTCTGGAAATGCGGCATAATATCCCATGCTTACGATCTTAGGGACATACTACAAAACATTTTCAGTAATATGAAATAATCTACTCTAATCTTTACTTAAACTGCCTACAATGGTATGCACAGAATAATCATTGAAACATTCATTTCAGTTTAATTTCAGCTCTGAAGTTAAACACATAATATATGAACTTTAATATAATAGGTATGCCAGCCAAGAATATGACTTCAATTCATTTATTACTGGAAACTCAATATGTAGCAAATTTAACATTGTCAGGATGCACCCTGAAGACCAGTTCCATTCTATTTATATTGTTTGGCCTTGGTTTTGTTTGAAGAGCTCTTAAGTGGTATTCGAATGATTCACATACTTTGTCGTTTCCCTCGGACATACACAAGAAGCTTTCTAACCTGCTATTTTATTACGCTTATTAACTTGAATGATGTTGTACAGATATTTTTTTTCTGGCAATCCGACATACTATCCACCAGGGATGTCTAAGGTCTACAAAAGAAAATAGTTAATGCTGCAAAATAATCTACTCTGCATATAATCTTTACTTAAATTACCTCCTTGAGTAATCATGGAAACATTCACTTCGGCTTCACTAGAACACCTACAAGTCTAAAGTTAAGCACATAATCAACCAAAGCACTCCTTACCCGGTTAATCTATTCATCACCTTATTGAATTAACGTAATTCAATAACTGTAAATATTTTTAATTTTTTTACAAATCATCTCCTAATTTTCAAGGCTGCATAGAATCAATAGAAGTGACCGTTATCATAAAATAAATTAAAGAAGCCCAATTAAATAATTATATCTATATTTTATTTGCTCAGCATAAATATTACTGATCCTTACACACAATTGAAAAATATTAATTTAATAACAATATCTGGCAAAATTGTTTCAGAAGTTCTGGAATTTTTGCGTCAACTTCAATAATTTCACTACAATTTTTTATGATATTTCAGTTACAATATCAACATTAAAACGACAGCCAATCAACTCTTCCGATTCTATGACAGATGCGTACATATTTCTCAAAAAAATATTATGAGGTTTGGACAAATTCGAAGACAGACTTACAGACAGAAGAAAAGAACTGACGCAAGAAAATAAAAGGTTTAGACGGTAGAACTTATGCATCTGATATGACATTTTTTGTACAATTATTTTGTGAAAAATATGTTGATATTATGCTGTATATTTTGTTGATAAATACTATCTACACATGAAAAAAAAAAATGTTGCTTTTTCTATCGGTCATCTATTTTTTCAAAAATGTAAAGAATTAAGAATAAAATTCATGTTAAAATATAAAAGAAAATACTGAATGGAAAAAACGATATTGAGTCTTAGAGTCAATTTTAATCATCGTGCAAGATTGAAATGTGAATATTTTGAGTTTAGATAACAAATGTCCACTTAAAATAAATGTATTATTAATGATAATGACTAAAATGTAATATGCAATAATTTTAGTCATTTTTAATAAGATAATTTTTCATTTGAATTTCGTATTTCTTCATTGAACAAGAAAAAATTGTATTTTATCTCTTAACAATTCAAACAATGAATATTTAAAACAATAGCTAAAAGGTAGAAAATGAATAAGAAAGATATGATTTGAATTTTACTACCATTATTCTTAATTTCATTTTGTTTTAAATTTTATGGTAGATTGGCGTTTAATTAGTATAATTGAGTCTTAAGGAGTAATAATGTTGAAACTAAAAATGCTACTCCAAGCAATTTGAAACCAAAATGCTAATTATTGTTACTTTTAAATTAAATTTATTGAAAATGAGACTATAGTAATATATCTGAGGAATATGATAGTTATTTTAATTTAAAAGCTAATGTATAATTCTAGCATTTTTACTAAAGCTAAATTTTTATTTTACAGTAGTATAGAAGTATAATCTTATTTATGCTTTAAAAGTTTTTTTCAAGTTCAAACAAATCAAAAGTTTAAAATTACTAAGTTACATACGTTTTTTTAACCATACACAGCTGAAATTTAGCAATCATTATTTGAAAATGATTTTGGACAACAGATTTAATATTTTTTGTTTATGAAGTGGGGAAAAATGATCAATGCAAGTTACAATGATCAATGATCAATGCAATCTCAAATATTTTTATGTGTTTATATATATATTTATATATATATATATATGTTATACGTATAATATTTCACACGTGTGACTTTGTCGGTGACATTGGTTTTTGTTTTTAAGTTTTAATTAAATAAATTTCTTCCAGGTTATAATTATTTTAAATGAATTCTAATAAGGTATATGTTCACAGATAAATTCAATTTATTTTAAAGTGAAATAAGAAGATGCAGGAGATTTTACACAAAAGTGAATTTAAACATTAAAAAAATTGGATGCGAACTATAAATGAGAAAATTGAAAGTCAAAGGTAAAATAAAAAAAAAAGATACATGTAAAACAATAAAACAGAACAAAAGGAAAAAACTATGTAAAGCAGAAACTAAAAAAGGTTTAGTAAATAGAGATAATAAGAAAAAATTGTATATAATACAAAGCTTCAAAAAGAGTAGTAATGAGCATAATATAAATAATTTTTCCATGTCAAATTTCAACTTTTTGTCGTGTAAAATACACAAATCATTTGCAAAATAAGGAGAAAAATTTCGAAAACATCAGATTCCCAGTTAATCACTTGCTTATTATTAAAATTCTAATCAATAATATTGATATGCAGTTATATATGTCTGTACACAATGACAGTAATTGTAAAAAAAGCAAGTATTGAATATATGCTGTATTAACTTTCTTATAAATAGTAAAAAAAATTATTCGTTAATATCTACTACAAAAATGTTTGAGACAAATGCTCATGAAAATAATTTGCTATTTGAATTTCTAGTATTGTATATCTTAAACGGGTCTAAAATTTGAACGAAACCTAAACCTGGAATTGGAATTTTCATATCATATATAGAATGATAATATTTCTGTTATATACATTCCAGCTCTCATAATGGTATCATATATACTATTATGAGAGCTGTCTTTTCATGTCTTTATTTTACTTTTCATGTCTAACATTAAATAATGTTCAATAAAATTTTCTCTTCTTTGTTTTATTATAATATCTATATTTAAAGCAAAAAAAAAAAATGATATAAATTTCTGATCATGTGAATTTAATTTTAATAACACATTTTTCTCGCGTAATTTAAAACATGTTGTGTGTTCTTATTAAAACAAAACAAACTCAACAAACTAAAAAAACTAAACTCTCAGAACAAACTAAATTAAAATTTTTAATTTTTTTGCATTAAAAAAGTTAAAAATTGTAATTAATTTTTGTAAACTAACATAACAGTGGATTTTCACATATATTAAAATTTTATCATTTTTGAAATAAAATAAAAGTATTAATACAAATATTCCATGAAAACAAAGAAAAAATATTATTTTGATGAATTCTTCATGAATATATATCATCATAAATAATTTTTCTTCAAATGTTTCTCAAAAATGATTTGTTTCTTTATGTAGTTTCGAAATACTATTAGAAAATTAATATTTTTATAACTAAATTAAACTAAATTAAATTAAAATTAATTAAAGTAAATTAACATAAAAGAAACTGTATAAAATTTTTAAAAGGCCAAATAGGTCAATAATAAACAAATTAGTTGTTATTCAACTCTTAATTAAAATCAATTTTAATTTTAACTTAATTTTATATATTCTGCATTATTAATGCTGTCTTGCTAACTTAATTAAATCAAGATTTTAAGGGATCTATTTTCACACATTTGAAACATGAAAATTTCTGTGGTTTTGTAAATATGTATATATATATATATATATATATTCACCAAAAACTCAATATCAAAATATTCAACATAAACTAGAGCATAATATATATATTATGCTCTAGTTTATGTTGAATATTTTGCTATTAAGTTTTTAATTCAAGGGCAAACATTACCAAAGATATTTTTAAAAATGTAATAGGTTTTTTGCCAAAATTCAACCATGAAATGATCACTACCACACCCATCATATAATTTCACTTTCAGTTTTGATAAAATTATGATTTATTTTTTAATTGTATAGCAGTGAAAAGGATTCAAATATCTCATTCTAGTTCTTGTAGATATTTATGTTTTTAAAAATTAATTTCAATTTTGTACTCATTTTTTTCAATTTTTTTTGTTCATTTTTTTTTGTGATGAATTCTTCGTTAGCTTAACGAGTTTCTGGTAAAAAAAAATCTAGACAATATGTATAAAATGATAGTGTTGGATATCAAAGAAAATAAATCTTAATTCACGGATAAAAGTCCATTTAAAAGTGACAGAGGTAAAAAACTGTCATTTGTTCGTTTATCTGTTAGCAACAATATTGAAAAGATTGCAAATCTTTAAAACCTTTGCATTATTGACATCCTACTAATAGTTTCATAAAATAATTTAAGTGATATATTACTCAATATGCAGTGGCAAGAAAAAATTAATGAAAACCAAGATGTGGATTATACAGAGGGGGTTTATATCAGTTCTTTTACCAACAGTGAAATTGTTTGTATGAAAAAGAATTCATCAAAAACATTTTAGATACTGATGAGTCTACCGTTTCCAATATACCAACTCTCATGCGTCACAAAGCAAGCTGCTGCATGGATCATGAGAAGAGCAGCTTAAAAAGAAAATAGCATGAAATGATAATAGCAGAATAGGGGACATTGTGAACCGAAGATTTTTTTCTCATCGCCAAGTGGGCGATAAACACCCAATGTAGTAACTAGAGTACTTCTTAATTCCAGATTGGCCAATATTAATTATATGTTTCTGGTTGTCATATTAGTTACGTAGTTTAATTCAGTAACTGGAAACTTCTAGAAGAATAAAAAAAAACCGTTATGTTTATGAGCAATTTATTTCATTTCATGGCTTTGTGATAGTTTTCCTACATTGATTGCCTGATATTGATGATTTTTATTCGGGAATATATTCCAGGCCTTTTTTTTTTAAATTGAAGAAAAGATGCTGCAGTAGAGATTTCTTCCGGGATTTGGAATGTCAAGATAAGTTAAAAACTATTGAATGGTATATGTTTGGTGGTAGGATTTCTAAGAATGGTGTGTCCCAAATTTGGAAATATATGATTCTAACTGGAGCAAAAGATGAAGGCAAATTACTTTTTGTCCAATTTTTCTTCCATTGAACTTCTTAAAAAATTACATCATTTCTTTTAAATTAAAATTCTACTTCGTGAAATCAAATTATCATTGTAAGGTTGCAACTCTCTTCATTTATAATCGAACTCGTCATCTGACACATTTTCGGGACGAATATTTTTGATGCCAAATTCTAACGGCCCCTATTCTGCGATTTCACTCATACCATTTTAACTGTAAGAGGAAATGGCACGTGAAAGAGAAGAGGCTCTTTTTATCTGGTAGGAGTATGAACGTTGATTGGAGATGAATGCGGAAACTCATTGACACGGAAATAATGTCTGTATTCTGTAACTGTTGTGACTCCAATAAAAGTACCAAATTTGGGCCAGAGTATACAATGTAGTTAATTACACATAAACCCATTAGTAAAACAAACCGCTATTGTTATTGTGGTCATATGGAAATAAAAGGGTTGCTTAGAAATTTTTAGAGATCCTAGACAATGTATGGTGTCAAATTACAAAATTTTTTTTTATTATTAATCACTGTTTGGTTCAGCACAAAACATTACGAAACGCTATCAGGAATGACATAGAGGCAGTGTTTAGATATTTATCAAGTTCTCGGCTGTTAATACAAGATCTCGAAGACACAAAATCCAAATCAATAAGTCGATAATTCGAGAAATATTACCCAAAAACATTTGGTTGTTATGTGACAATTTCACAAATTGCTACACATAAAATAACATGTTTTTAATGATGGTAATACAAAGCTATTTGACAGTAATGCGCAATTTGAATTTAAAATAGAAAAAAAAATGTCAACTGTTTAACGAGAACTAATTAAGTGCTACTATTGCTGAAAAATAAAAAGTAAACATCCTCATTTGAATCCCGCAGTGCTAAAAGAATGAAAAAATTGTTTGAACAGGAAATCTTTTTATGAAGAAGGAAAAACTTACTGTCTTGTCTGAGGCCTTTGAAAGTGAACAAGGTTATTTATCTATGTATTGAAATTTTACTTAAAAAGAATTTTTAGTAAGTTTAAGTAACGTTATGAAATTTAGTTTAAAAATTTTTTTAATGTGATTTTTTCTCAGTTTGCATAAATTAAACTAAACTAATTAAAAATAACTAATTACAAAAAACATTTCGTAATTAATTTTTCAATTTTTGTTTTCTAATTTATAAAAACTTTTCAAATAACCAATGTGGCGCATTTCTAAAGCTACGACCAAAAAGTATAAAAATAATATCGAACCATTTGGCATTTTTTACTTCTCGGTGTAATTGCAAAAAGCTATGAGACCCCTTAAAACATAAAACACGTGTGAGAAACTTAAGTAACGGCTGTTTCTTTAACTTAACTCCTTAAGAAATCTCTGGATGACATAATATTTGGAATATAAAGGCGAAATTTTGTATTTGGATGAAAGTTAATTAGCACAAAAAAATATAACACATACAATATGGAATAAACATTAAAAAGGCTTCCTGGTAAAATTATATCAATAAAAATGCTTGTCTTCATGAGAAGAAGAGCATCGCACATATATTACTTTGCAAAGGATGCGATTACAATTGATGTTTGACACACAATTTCTTCGTTCTCAACAGCACATTGCTCAAATGGTTCAGGACCAGCACATTGTCCAATAGTTGTTGAAATAATAATACGCATTCCTCCATGAGAATCTCTTTCATTTAATGGATGTTTCACAACGGATATAATCATACCGAAAGGCGTATCTTTAAACCTCCACCATGAATTCTGTGGATTTAAATCAAAGAGTACGCTGGCCAATCCATAACATTTTCTGCCATCAAAACAAATAGTACTTCGGAGTCAACACTTCAAATAATACTAGTTATACAAATAGTACTTCGGAGTCAACACTTCAAATAATACTAGTTATACAAATAGTACTTCGGAGTCAACACTTCAAATAATACTAGTTATACAAATAGTACTTCGGAGCAGATACAAACATAAGAGGATTACTTGTGGACAACGATCTACAGTAATAATATATTTCTCATGTGAAGTTCAGTCTGCCCTTTTATCATAATGCCAGCCCAGATGAATATGATAGTTTCTTCTTAATGGTTTTCTTTCCTAATGTTAGACTATGTAACATTTACCTATCTTTCTCTATAACAAGCATCGCTGAGAATCACCTATGGCGTTGGCACGACTCTCATCACTGAAAAGGATGTGATTCCATTGATGAGATGCCTATTTTTTTTTATTTACACTAATCAAAACCGTGGTGCAAATAAGTTGTACGGCGAGCATCTAGCTACTATAAAATTCGGCATTTGTCGTAACCTTTTTCCATATGCAATAGCTGAACGACGTTGTCCACTAACTGGTAGTGATCTCTTATTGTATGCTGTATTTTATACATCGGTCATCGGATGACATTATTTTTCTTGTCTGACCATCATAAATCTTTTTTACAAGTGTTCCAGTGTTTGTAAGGCTTTCAAGAATCGCGAAATGAAAATTTTTGACAATTAAAATTTCTTGGGCTGCGCTTGTTACACTGCTCTGCTCTCAAGCTTGCCAATGAATTTATCATATGTAAATGTGTCTTCCAGCCATGTTGCTAATGAGAATTCGCTTAGATTTGTAGATAATGTATTTCCCTTCAGACATTTTTATTGTAGTTTTGTACTGCTCACGATACATATCTGTACGCATTTTACATATCTTTACATCACCTGTGACGTCTTGTTCCTTACATTTGCATGTGAATCTTCTTCATACTGAAATAGGTGATAATCTTTTCTAAAATTTCATGAGATTGGAATTAAAGATTAAATGGAGGAATTTCATCACAGCTTAAAATTTAAATCAGTGATGAAATTCCACATTCGAAACTGCGTTTGTCAGTTCTCAAAGTTAGCCAGTAGGGAATATAAATGAAGATTGAAAACAACTTTCAATCAAATAAAATCAGATTTTATGATAAAAGACAAGAAAATCTATTTAATTAAGTAGTTTAAAAACATTAGTATTGGTGGATGAAATTAATTTTATCAGATTTGGAGGAAATTGTTATCATATCTAAAGTAGAATAATCGTATAAATCTATCTAAAGTAGAATTCTTACTTAGCATAAAGTTATAACTTGACAGGAATCTCCAAATTTTGACATGCGTAACTCCTGAGATACATAAAGTATATTTAGGAATACACCAAGGATGTGAATTTACGATCACTTTCTAGTGCAACTAACGCAATCTTATTATTTGGATCCAAATATCTGCGTGAAGTAAAGTTTTCAATAATGAATAAAATTACGATCGAGTTCAGAAATAAATTAGAAATGAGATCTAGTTCTCTGAATTGCATTAACAGAGAACATCTAACCAGGGTTTTTAGATATTTATTTAAAAAATGCTCTCCTATTGCCCCTATTAAATTATAATTAGAAATGTAAATTTGTAATTTAATTTAAAAGTTTCTATAATGTTTAAATAATAAATAATTTGATTATATATTTTCTTCTGATATTATATTTTCTGGTATTCTTTTTCATTGTGATTCCTCCACAAAGAGTTTGTATCATGCATAAGTAACAGCCATTTATGTGATTACATTGTTCACTCCAAATTATAGGAATGATAAAAGATATTGCAATTTTTTCCCTTCGAGCCACATGATGGAAAGTCCTCTTTTAGAAACCAGGGTTATTCCTGATCTAAAATTTTACAATCAAACTAGCTGTGATATTATTCTTCCCTATTGAAATAATGAAACATTTTTAGGCAACAAATGTCTCTTCTAAACATATATAGCAGTATTAACGCAGCTACAGAAAATCACAGTTCTGAAACATATCATGTGTTTAACTAAATCACAAATTCACTGCAATCATTTCTTCTTTACACAAAACACTGCGTTCAACTAACAACTATCACATTTTTATTTTTAAAGCTAAGGCAAGAAATATTACCGTCAAATCTTCTAAGTAGCACCGAAGGGTTTACTCGATAATAGTTATAAAACTTAAAAAAAATATTTCCTTCTTAACCAGATTTCTAAATCTTATTTTTTCAGATATTTCATGTATAATATATATATATATATATATATATTTTAATGAACTTTTTTATTTTAGGTTACAAATTATGAAAATTTAAATGTTATATTATATAAATTTAAATATTCGCATACATCATTTTTCACATGTATTTAAAGAAAACAACAGATGAAGCCGATTGCATCCTTTATATTTTAAACAGTTGATAATTTTTACTATCATTTTCGGGTTCAACGGTCCAAAATTAGTAAGAAAATACTAATTTCATGTTTAAAAAAATTTTACGTTTGCCCAGTGTTATAGTTGTTATTTATTTGAGTAGATCGTTATAGATCTGGTTATTGAATTTTAATTTAAAAGGCAACTATCCCAATAAGATTGCATTTGGTGTCTTACTGTCCACATAAATGTTTTCCTTTCTTTCTTTCCTTTCTTCCTTCCTTTCTTTCTTTCTTTCTTTTTTTTTTTTTTTTTTTTTTTGAAAATATAGATATACTATAATTTTGTTATATACTGTTATCTTGTTACTATGTCTCGTTTGTTACAAAGATGATCAATAAAACCAGACAGAAAATGAGTTATACACAAAAAAGAGTTTTTTTTTTATTAAATTTGTTATTGATACTTAAATAAATAAACCTACGATAAATTCCGCAAAATATTAAGAATATAGTTAGAAATTCAGAATCGTGATCACAATGGATAAATCTTGTCAGCATTCAAAATAATGGTTAAAATTTCAATTTTTTTAAAATCGAAAAATTATGAAGGTAGTATATTAAAAGATCTTCAATGGATAAAGGCCTTGATATTTTCGTGTTGACATTACAAATTACTTTATTCAACATGTATTTATAAGGAGCATTTTTTGTATATTATCAGCATATATACACTCAAGAGCCAAAACATTATGACCACCTGTCAATAACTAGTTGGCCCACCTTTGGAGCGCAACACATATTCAACATGCCTTGGCATGGATGCCACAAGTCATTGGTAGATGCTACGATACTATTCTACTTGGCCCTGCATTATATTGGGATCTCAGCTGAACCACTGTCTGGCTCCGGTTTTGCTTCACCATGCGAGACAGTCTCCGACGACCTTTTTCTTTGATACCCTGTGGACGTCCAACACCATGTCGTCTACTGCTGGTTTCACCGTCATTCATCCACTTTGCGTAAGTACTAACACCTGTAGATCGCGAACAACCCACGAGTCGTGCAGTTTCGGAAATACTTGTTCCGAGCCTTCGAGCCATTACAATCTGCCCTTTATCAAATTTGCTTAGATCCGTAGCCTTTCCCATCACACAAAAGTAAGTGAAAGAATGATTCTTCAGTCTCTCCAGCAGCAGTTAAATACCACTTCCACCTGATCACGTGCCTTCCAAGTCATCCAGGTGAGTTCTTTACAAAATGAAGGGGTGGCCATAATGTTTTGGCTCTTGAGTGTATATATATGTATGTGTCTGTGTGTGTACGTGTGTGTGTACGTGTGCATGTTTGTATGTGTATGTATGTGCGAATGCAAAGTTTACATTATTTATCAATTGAATGATTTCTTAATGTTTTAAGAGCAATTAAGCGTAGATAACCATGAACTATCAATTTTAAAATCAATAAATTCAATTAAATATTGAATATTTAGTTAATGTAACTGCTGCAAAATTTGGTTTTTATAAAATATTAATATCATTTTATTTGATTAATATGAATTTTAAAAAAAATCGATCCTTAAACGGATATTTCTAACATGATTGTGCTTTTATGTACACTTTTTATTTTGTGCAATTGTAATAATAAAAATAAATTTTATATTTATTTTTAATACTTTCCTTGTATATGGCAAGCTGCTTTGTGTAAAATACTTTACGTGGATCTTCATTATAAACGAATTTTACTTGCCTGCTGTACACCAAAGATAGAAACATTATTTTAATATTTATTTTATTTTTCAAGCTAACTCATTAGTATCCTTAAAGGTGGTTATACTAGTATAAATACTATTCATACTAGAATTCTTTGAGGTCAAACTTCAATTACAATAAATTAGTAGATTTCAGGAATTTAGTAATTTAATTAACGTTTTAATAAATGAATTTTAAAGCATTACACCTTGATGTCTTAAAAGAATTCGAAATACTTTACTTTGCATTTGGACAAATAAACTTGAAACTGGAATAATGAATATCTCGAGTGCAACAATGGAGAACTTTCAAAAATACTCAAGGTGCTTAATTAAATAAAGTTTTCAATTAAATCATGCTGCCAGTCTGTAGTTAGAGGAATAATTTGTTTACACTAATACCTACATTTTATCAAGGATATATATAATTTCTCTAATTTTTTATGATACATTTTTAATTAGCTTTTTAAAGTATTATAGTTCATCATTAATATTATTGCTTTAGAACATATAATAAAAAAAATTATATTTAATAATTATAATTTGTTTTTATTTCTTTTGAAAAATAGAAAAAATATTACTATAAACTACAATAAAAATGTAAATAAATTAAACTTTAAAAAAATATATTAACATCCCTAAAGTGAAATTAAAGAAGCATTTATTATACTGTTAAAATTAATTTCAACATATTGAAAATTTAATGCTATATGTAACCATAAAGAAATTCTTAAAAAAATCAATAACAGATAAATAAATGCTTTCTGAAACCTTACATGCAACTTCTGAAAAAGTATATTGATTTTAAGATAGGTTAGAAAATTTCATTTATATTTTCAAAAATTTGTTTATAAAAAAAAAAACATATCAATCAATATTGTGAAAAAACAATTATTCCAATATTTTTGTAGAAGTTTAAATTTACCAATATTTTAAACAAAACTGATTTGTCGGAAAAGCAAGAATATTTATTTTTATTTATGTATTTATTTTCTTTTTTCATTTGGAATTAATACTTAAATTATATAAATAGTCACTTGAAATAGTTGCAAGTAATTATTAAGTATATAAAAAAAAGAATAAATTTTCCATGTTAAAGAATTAATATTTGTCTTTTTGAAAGAAAATACACAATTTTCTTACTATGCCACGGTCTTTCATATTTATTAGTAACAAATTTAATTATCATTCGTTAATTCTTATTAGCTTTAATTTATTTTGTGATTGGAATGTTCAGAGTTCCATAGTTGTGTGTATATATCATATTAAGGAAATTAGAGACATTTGAATATAATGCATTCAGGTGAAAATTGTCCTAAGGCATCCAAAGGATAGTTTGAAAAGTTTGTTTTGAAACTAATATAACTTTTATAAGAAAATCTAAATAGTAGAAAAATATTTTAAGATAATTGTGTTTTGAAGTTTTGAAATTTAAAATTACTCTAAAACAATTAGAAATTTCAAGCACTTTATTTATGTTTTAGCTGTTAGGACAAGTTAATTATTTTAATATTTTAACACAAATTAAGAATCAGTTTGAATTATATTTTCGAATTATCTACTTATTAAAAAAAGTTTGAAAATATATAAAGCCTTATTTAATAATTGACTATTAATAATAACCTAATACTATTTACTAATAATTGACTAACAGTTAAAAATTATAAAAGGCATTTACTTTGACTTGTATTGTGTAAGTCCTGACATTAAATAACTAAGTGCTAGTGGAAGTGTATTTAACTAAAACGTCTAGTAGTAAATAAAAAGTTAAAAACACCTAATTAATCATGATGCTAAAGCCTTTTAATCTATTACTAAACCCCACCACCCAAAAAGATGCAAGAAGTGTCATTTGCAATTTTGAGGATTTTTCTAGAATTTTCCAATAACTTTCCCCTCCCCTTTTTTTTCTTTATGTTTGTTTTTACTACTTAAAATAATATTTACTTTCAATATCGTTTTCATCCGTCTATTATTTGATTTTCTTTAAAGTAGGAAAATAAAATGACTTTAATAAAAATAAATTTATTATAATTTTCTACTTTGATATAGGAAAAATAAATAACTTTCAGTTATTTGTCTTTTATATACAATTCTGTTTTATTTATGCAGAGATGACAGCATTATTTTGTTAATACTATTTGATTTAAATGAATTTTCTCAATTCAATTTTCATTGTTTGATTTTGTCTCTTTCATAGTAAAATAATTTACCACAAATTCTTTTTGTTAAAATCTGTTTACCATAATCAGTAAAAATTCATGATTGAATTGTCTTCATATATACAAATATTTGTCGAGCTAATATTTATAAATTTAATACATAAAAGCCATAAAAACATAAAAATATCAATTGTTACTGTTTAGGATACGAAAGTATAATACTTCTTAAAAATATTATTATTATTTTTTTAATGTTTATTAAGGCTAATTGTTAACACTATTAGTATTTATATTAATTAAATTTTAATTTTCAAATTAATAAAATAGTATAATTTTTGAATAAATAAATTATGAGTTTTATTTTTATGTTCAATTCGTTGTACATTAAATTGTATCTAATAATCTAAAGTAATTATTCAAATTTTATAGCAATAATAAATAAATAATTAATTAAATTTTAATGTTGATAGGTTTAAAATAAATATTAATATTTAGATTAAATTTCCTTTGCTTTAATTTATATTAGCATTTGATTGCTATATGTGGTAAATAAAATCGATTAATAAATTAAAAAAAATATTTTCACTTTAAAAATAATTAACGATTTTTCCCTGAAAGTATTTCTTAAACAAATCAGCTGACATCTATGACTTAATTTCTGATTCATGACCTTATTGATATTTTATTTTTTATTCTTTTTTATTTCTTTACTAAGTGAGCCATGAATTAAAACATGCCTGATTAATTCTGGAAAAAAAAACCAGTTTTACACATTTGAATGGGTTACATTTACAGAAAATAATTCCAGATCAGTCTATAATTTTGAAAGTATCATGTGTAAATTTCATATAAATCAAATTATAATACTTGTTAAGAACTTATTGGAATTATAATAAATGTCTATTAATGATGTTGAGAATCAAAATACATGGTATTTTTGTGGAAAAAAAAAATTTATTTAGAGCTTTTATGAATCCAATTAATTTTTTAAAATTATAAACACAACATTATTGTTCAAGAATCAATTTGAGAATTCCATTCATGAAAAAGAGACAAAAAAAAATTGTGTGTTTATTAGCAAAAAATATTTGGACTATTCTGCATTTTATTTATGAATAAGATAATTTTGTTAATTACTTTTAATAGTATGATGAAGCATTTTAATTTATATTTATCATTTTTAAAGTTTCATGCAACATTGATTGCTTCATACGAGCAAGATAGAATCTCATTTTGAGATTCCGGATATCAACAAAATTTATTGAAAATTATAAAAAAAATGAAATAAACATTTTATACATTTCAGCCTTTCTTCACTGCTATATATATTATTCAAAATAGTTATTATAAAACATTTTTTTATTAAAAGTAATCTCATTATCATTAAGATATGTCATTATAAAATTTTATGTTATTCCATTTCTACCATTAATAATTTTTCTATTTTGAAAATACTCAGAATTTATATTTTAAAAAGTAAAAATAATTGTAATTTCAGAAAAGGTTTCAGAATTAAAGTTTTTTAAATTAACTTGAATTATGTTATATAAAATTCTAGTGAAAAAAATCCAGAGTAATTAACTTCGTTGAAGTAAGACGTAAAATATTTTTAAAGAAAGTGGGGGAATATAAAGCTAAATTTTTTTTATGAAAGGAAATTTCCATTGAAAAGTGTAACATAAATAGGACATGCTTCATACTATACATAAGAAGCACGTACATGTTTGTGATGTGAATATATTATATAACAGTACAGTATATTCCAGTATTATAAATTCACCAACTTTGAAGAGGATAACATATTGTAGTTAAAAAAATTTCAACGTATTATATACTAGTATGTACGTAAATGCTTTGTGAATGAATAAAAATAATAACTTTATTTAAGTCACGTTAGTGCTAGTTTAAAGTATTATAGTTGCTTTTGAATGTTCAAAATTTTTAACTAAATTTTTTATTCATACGTTTATGCGAAGAAATGACGTGCAGAAAATGAACCAAACCGAATTCACAACTTTTATTCAGCGAGGTTAAGGTACTCATCGACCAGAATTAAGTCCTTCCAATGAAAGCATCTCTTATCTATTCAGATTTACTAGTAAAACTGTTTCTTCCGCATAAGATTCATAAATTCCATAATAATTTCGGTAAGAATTACATTTCGTACGAATTACAGTCATAGTAAATTAAAAGAAAGACAAAGTTTTAATGAAAAAAATAAGTATAAAATAATAGAAATAGAAATAAAATTGATGGAAAGGTACTTATAAGAATTAGTATTATTCGGAATAACATTACAGAAAAATGAATATCTAAAGAAACTAAGAATACATATTAGAAATTCTTGAAATCAGTAGAACAGCAGTCGTCTAGCTTGGTTCCTACAGTCCACTAGTGGGCGTTCTAGCCTTTATGGTGGATGGTAGGGATTTTGACCGATACTGAACCCCTTTCTTGTACCTTAAAAATTTCTTTTGACTTCAAAAAAATTCTATTTCAACGTTTTTAAAAGTATTGTTTAAAGCATTTGCATTGCATTTTTGAAAGATATAATGAGACCAATCTGTGTCAACAGATAAAAATAATAAAGAATGATAGCTTTTATTTGGCAGATATTCCTCCTTGAGATTTAATGATGTCAATTTCCAGCTACAAGGAGATAATAAAACTCTTACAAACAAGCAAAGTATTGTGTCATTATTTATTGAAAAAGTTGAACTAATTAATTATAATCTATAGCAGAGAGAATTACATCCATTTACTGAATTATCTATAAAAGATAATGTAACTCCAGAGGATAGTGACTGATTCAGTAGCCACCTCAAAGAATTTAAAATTGTACATATGACAATAATTTGAGTATATTTTGAAATTTAAGGCGTATGACTGGATGAAAAGTCCTTGTATTGCAAATATTGAAGACGATACAGGTTGCCAAGAATTGTTAGAAATTAGTCATGATACAGAAAGTAAACATAAACATAAGGCAAAAAAAGCCCTGTCTTATATTCAAATTTGTAGAAAATGCAATTCAGTTTATTTATATCTTTCTTTACCTTACATCTCGGAGAATCAAGCTTTAATACTGTTAATTATATTATGATCAAATAAGGAGAACAGACGGAATATTTCCCAAATATTATTTTTTTGTTTGTTCTTTACAAAAAATTGAGCTAAATATCCAGTATTCCGTTTCGCAATATTAGCTTTGGGATTCTCAGTAATAATTTAATTAATTAAATATAATTTTATCAGACTTCATTCTTCTATGTATGCATATATGGTAAAGGTATGATAGACAACAGTTTTACAAAATTGAAAATAATAAAACAAGGATTTACATGTGCAAGGTAATGGGATTGCTTTAGAAGCTGAAACATATGAAGATCTAAAAAAGAGTTAATTACAGTAAGTGTTTTACATATTCTGCAAAACTTATCAAAAGTTCAACATAAAGCATTGGTAAATAATTTTTATTTTGGGCTATGCCTAATTTAATAAATCACCATTACTGTGGAACCTGCAGGAGGTTAGAAAATGCTCCTACGAATAGAAATACAAAAGTGCGGTATAAAAAGGGTGACTACCTTTACAAAAAAATAGCACTTTCTTCATTTTTAAATACCATTATTTTTTTATGTTTTAAGTTCAGTTAATCAGTGTATCAAATAACATTTTAATTTCCTGTACTAATGAAAATTATATAAGATGCAATGCCTAAAAAATACTGAATTTAAAATAAAAGCGAAATTTAATGTATGAAAATAAATTTAATATTTGATAAAAATTTAAAATAAGAACGAAAATCTGAACACCTCTTAATTTTTCCTCTTAATTTTTTTAAAAAAGATTATAAAATAATTTCTGAGATAACCACTTTAAAATATATAATAAACTTAGAAAATCTTTTAAAAACGTCCATCAGTCTTAAAATAACTCTAATCATAGACAGAAATATTTCTGGCCTGAAAAATACATAAATAAATAAATAAAACTCTACTGGTCCAAAACGACTTAAAAAACCATAGAAAATAATAAAAAAAAAACCGAACGACTTAGAAAAACTTGATTTCAAACCCATTACCTCGTTAAAGCAACGCGAGTGGCACTAAATTGGTTGTCTCAGCGTAACGAAGTAGTGCCCGTAAAGTATCGGTAGGGATTACTAGCACAGGGGGATAGCCAATCGGTATCGACTCTTAGTTTTGACTCTTGAGTCTTTTCAAGTAAAAAGGTTCAACGCTTCACTGAACTGTTACCTTCAAGCTATCACTTTCAGGACCGGCATGTTCTTTTATTTTTATTCCTGCTTGTTACTTTTGAAAAACCTCGAGGAAATTGGAGAAAATTCTACTTGAGTTAAAGAAAGCTTCCGCGCGTAAGGGAACCCAAAAGAAAACTAAAGGACGGTCTATGGGCGCACATGTGGTTTAGTTTCTAAGTGAGATGAATTAAACATGATACAGTTTGCCCGGAAACCCTGTAATGGTGTTTTTTTTTACCCAGAAATAAAGAAGCTCCTAAACTTTGAAGAAAAGTTAAATCAGCTATTAGATGAGAAAGGATGTCCTCTTACGTCTTATATCTTACATAATATATGATGCCATAAAAATAAAATGTTTTAAATAGAGAGCTCGATCTAAAAATCAAATTTTATGACAGAAACCCCGGTAGGAAGTTAAAAAAATTACAAAATGTGTGAATTTTAAAAAGGATGGTTTGGAATCAATGGATGGAGGAATCAAAATTTCATTCTGTAAACCTTAAAACTGCAGAAGTAAAAATATTTTTTCGTCTGATATTTACTAATACAATAGAAACATAGTTGTTAAAAATCATTCAGGATTGAAATAAACAAAAAAAAAATTAAATTTTGTTTTCTAAAATATTTTGCATAATTAATAAAAAAAAATAATAAAGTAGTTTTTAAAATGAACGTTGTAAAATCTATTTCTTATTGAAATGACAATAATGTTTCTGTCATTTGAAAAATATTTAGATATTATTCTTACATTTTAGTATCTTAAACTAAAATATTTCTTTATTAAAAATATACTTTAGACTAATAGCCATAAAGTAATAGTCGAAGTAATTTGGTTTGGTCAATGTTTTTTTTCCAAATAAAGAAACACCTAAACTTTATCGTGACTTCTTCTTTTAAGAAAAGTTAAATCAGCTCTTAGATGAAAAGTATGTCCTCTTATGTCTTATATCATACATAATATATGATGCCATAAAATAAAATGTTTAAATAGGGAACACGATCTAAAAATTAAATGTTTTGACAGAAACCCCAGTAGGAAAATAAAAAAAAAATATCAAATGTGTGAATTTTAATAAAGATGGTTTGCTATCAAAATTTCATTCTGTAAACCTTAAAATGTCAGAAGTAAAAAGATTTTTTCGTCTGATATCCACTAATATGATAGTAACATAGTGGTTACAATTCATTCAAACTTAATGATTTAAATTCAAATTCATTCTGTAAATTTTTAAAACTTCCGTTCAACTTATGCAGTAAGAAGAAATAAAAAGATTCTTCTGTCTGATATTCACTAATAAAATATAAACATAGTTGTTAAAAATCATTCGGAATTGAAATGAATAATATTTTAAATAAAAAGAAATGCAAAAATTTAATTTTTTTAAAAATATATTACATAATTAGTAAAAAAAATATTAAATTAGTTTTTATAATGAACGTTCGAAAAATTATTTCTTATTGAAATGACAATAGTGTTTCTGTCATTTGCAAAATATTAAGATATTATTCTTACATGTTAGTATCTTAAACAAAAATAATTTGTTATTAAATGATACTCTATACTAATCACCGTAAAGTAATAGTCTAAAGTAATTTGGTTTGGTCAATGTTTTTTTTTCGAAATAAAGAAGCAGCTAAATTTTATCGTGAATTTTTGTTTGGAGAAAAGTTAAATCAGCTATTAGATGAGAAGGGATGTCCTCTTATGTCCTATATCATACATAAAATATGATGCAATAAAAATAAAATGTTTCAAATAGAGAACTCAATCTAAAAATCAAATTTTATGACAGAAATCCAGTAGGAAGTTAAAAAAAATGATCAAATGTGTGCATTTTAAAAAGGATGTCATGGTATCAAAATTTCATTCAGTACATTTTAAAACTTCCTAGTAACGTATGTAGTAAGAAGAAGCAAAAGTATTTTTTCATCTGATATTTATTAATAAAATAATAACATAGCTGTGTAAAAATCATTCAAAATTAAATTAAATAATATTTTAAATGAAACGAAAATTAAATTTGTTTTTTTTAAATGTATTACATAATTAATTAAAATTTTATTAAATTAGTTATTAAAATGAATGTTGGAAAGTCTACTTTTTATTGTAACGACAACAATGTTTATACCATTTGCAAAATATTTAGATATTAATTTTAAACTTTAATATCTTAACCTAAAACATTTCGTTAATTGGCGATATCCTTTAATAATTCCCTGTAAAGTAATAGCCTAATGTAATTTGTTCGGTCTGCAGCAAATTCAGCTATACATGAGATACAGTAAGGGGAAATCTTCATTACCCACTTTTGTCCACATTACTATTCGAAAAGAACATCATCAGAGATGTCATCTGTAGATTCACACCTATCATTACCTTTTATAATATATAGTATACAAATATTATCTACTATATGATTAGGACTTACAATATGATCGACATGCAAAAACACATTCTTTATTACTAACAAATTATGTTAGTGCATGGTTAATAACTAACAGTTAAAACATTTTAAATTGTGTAATATATTCTCTGTAATGTGTATCTTTACAAAAACATCAATAATTGAATTAGTTAAGAGGATTCCGTAAAGTAATAGTTCAGGAATTGTCCTGAACTATTACTTTACGGAATCCTCTTAACTAATTATATATCCAAGTTTGAATTTACTTCTTTAGGAATGTTTACCAATTCAGCTTATCTTTTTATATATATTTAGTCTTTAATTGTTTTTTTTAGGAAAATATATATTTATTAACCAAAGACGTAGTGATATTATTACTAGTTATGCTATATTAATTAATAGATAATATTTGCATGTTTTTAAAATGGAAATAATAAAAAAAATTATAAAATTATATTGCTGTTAACGGTCTTCTGCACTTTTATTTTCATTATATTTGTAAAAAAATAAAAACATAGAGTAACATTTTAGTTGTTTTCAAAAGTTGACCAATTTAAAATCATGTGTTAACAAAAATATATAATTATTTTAGCTTTACTTAAGGGCCACTTCAAGTGACTTTCTACAATGTACATTTTATTGCAACACTTCAATGATGCAATCTAGATTTTTTGCACCTTGTCCTTATATCCACGTGCCCATTTAAGCAAAAAGAAAGGAAAAAAAGGGCAACGCTTTATCCACCAAAGTAGTTATTTTTTTATAATTTGATGCAATTTCTTTACATTTGAATTCTAAAAGTTTAAGCCAAAATTATTCTAAAAAAATATTTTGCTAAATTAGAATGCAATTGGACCTTTTACAGATTATACCATTATTTTGGAAGAAAAAAGCTCTTTCGAAATATACACAACAATTGTATTGTATTTTTATATGTATTTTGCGAATATTTTATATCTATTTTGCGAATATTTTATATGTATTTTGCGAGACAGACAGTGAAATTTTTTTCAATTATTTCATAAAAACTTCGAAGTCATTTTATATTTTATTTGATCAGAAGTCAATTTTACAGTTTCAAAATAATAAATCAGTTCTAGTCTATATTACAATTTTATACATAAAATATGTTATTTTGTAAAAATAATCAATTCATTCCATTCATGGTTTTATTTGCATTTTGTATATATATATATATATATATATATATATATATATATATATTATAACTAGGAATCAAATCTATGTATATGTATAAAAAAGCTGAAATGATAATTTCAAAGTTGTATATACAATTAATTACTAAGATTCCTTAATAGTTGTGGAACTGCTCAATCATCGTATATATATATATATATATATATATATATATTTATATATAGTTTCGTGTATCATATCGTATATATTATATATATGCGATATGATACACGAAAATATAAATAAAACCAAGAATAGAAGGAATTTTTTTTTAAATAATATATTTTATGTATTAAATTATTACAATTGCAATATAGACTAGAACTGATTTAATATTTTTAAACTGTATAGTTGGCGTCAGATCAAATAAAGTATAAAATGAATTCGAAGTTTTTATGAAATCATTTAAAAAAATTCTCACTGTCTATCTCGCAAAATACATATAAAAATATTCGTAAAATAAATATAAAAATTTTCGCAAAATACGTATAAGAATAATCGCAAATTGCATATAAAATATAATACAATTGTGTACAGTTCTAAAGAGCTTTTTTCTTCCAAAATAATGGTACAATGCGTAAAAGGTCCAATTGCATTCTTTCGAAGCCCACGAAACACGCAAGATGTTATTATTGATTAATAGATGTTGGGAATCATAAAGGAAACGTGAACAAAAACTTTAACTAATTGCAGCAAACTATGAAAACAGGAAATTCTGCTTCTTTTACAAACTGGGAATAATTAGTGTTTTGAAGTGATTAATTATCATGAAGAAATTCCAGGAACTGTTCACTATAATTAAATATACTTAAAAGTAAATTGTACACAAACTTCTGCAAAACATCACAGTTTGAAAGAATTATCAAATATTAATTGTTGTTGTTCTTTCTTCTAGAAGCTTTCTGTTTTGGTTTTATAACACAACATCAAAAGAAAGTTTTATTGGGGTAGAATGCTTTGCATCTGCTTTATTACGATGTCTAAGACGGATTATAGTGTTAATTATTATTTAATCTTTCCAAGTAAAGATACTTTTTTCTTAAATAAGTATATTTTTAAAAAAATAACGAAAATTAGTTTGTAATTTATAGAGATATTATCACAATCATTGTAATAAACTGTATTATTGTAACATCATTGTCAACCATAGTAAAATATATTGTCTGTAATATCTCAAAAGCACATTTATTGAAATATGAAAGTAATAAATTAAACTTATGGTAGTTAGCATAATATATTGAATTATAAACTGGTTGTCATATATTCATACTATTTATTTTAGCTAGAATATGTTCAATTAATTTATGTACTCCATAAAAATTAAATAATGTAATACAATACAACATTTCTGATAATAAACAGTATTTGGTTTTTTTTAAAATTGTATATATGATCTTGCAATTTTTTGAGGATAAAAATTATTAACACTTAATTTTTTCCCACAATAAAAAATAATATTTATTTGCTTTTAGTAAAACGTGGGAATATAATTTCATGTATATTTTAAATACATAAAACATACATAGTTTCTTAAAATATTTTAAATACGTATTTTTATAAAATATTTTAAATACATACAGCATACATATTTTACTAAAATAATATAATGCTGTATATGTAATTATCAAAAAATGCTAGATTTATATAATTTTTTTAAAAGGGCTTTGTTTTATTACATATAACGATTGCTCTGCTTGTAAATAAATCAAATAATTCTTTAAAAACAAATATCAATATTTATTTTATAAATAAAATTAATAAACGTTAGAGTGATCGAAGTAGAATGGAATTTACCATAATTATAAAATTAAAATTGGGTCTGTTTAAATAAATACTTGCAAACAATTTAGTGTTTGTATTCTTTTTTATTAAATTAATATCTAAAGGGCATTTAAATATATATAAATTATTCGGATGATAAATTTTTGATTGATAAAATAATTCAAAAAATAAATCTGTATTGCAGTGTAAAATATGAAATAAGTCAGACTTCAGTGTTCTGTCAAAATTTGTTTAAAAGCTTGTTTTGAAGGAAATTATCAGACATAAATAATGGACTTAATTTTATCAGACACATTGCCAGACAAACATTTATTTGGAATCTGAAGAGACACCTCTTTTGAAATGAACATTAAAATTTTTATTGTAATGCAAATATATCTGAATCATTGAGAATAGAACAATTCGAGGAAATTGTCTGCAATAAAAGATAATTGCTTTGAAGTTTACTTTAGTCATATGGATGAGTGATATATTTTTCCACGTTGCTTTAATACTTCTAATACTTTACTAATATATATATTATATATATATATATATATATATATATATATATATATATATATATATATATATATATATATATATATATATATATATATATATATATATATATTTGTGTCTGTGTGTGTGTGCGAACTAACTATTAAAGAAATTATATTATGGCTTACAATTTACATAAATTAAATATTAAAACACTTAAGGTAATTTTCATAAGAAAAAAAAAGCAATTTCTAACAACGTATATTTTCAAGCACTAATTTCACACTATTTTCAAGCTTTTTTTAACCTACTACGCCCTTTCTAATAACCATAATAATAATAATTAATAATAATAAGAAGAATTTAATAATAATAATAATAATTACCATAACTTCTGTTTAGGAATAATAATTCTTGTTAAAATAATAATAATTTCTGTCATCGAAATCAACGTTTGGTGTCCTAACGCAACTGTCATGAAATCATAGTATTCAACGGTTTTTAATATCTTTAATCATTAACTTTGTGATAGGGTAACAGAGTTTTGCCTTGCCAAACCTTTTTAGTCATTGTGAATTTGGTTCAATTTGGTCTACGGTCATCTTTTGCACACGAGGTCTAAACAGACTGAGACCTATAGTTTAAAATGTATTCCGAACTATTACAAACATCCATACCACCGCCAGGATACGAACTTTCATTGTGAAGGATAGGAATGATAAACCAGTTGGTTTGAAAGTCCGCTCGGTTTGAGGTGGAAGGTACGACAGGAAAAAGGGCTATATCCTCAAATGCCATACTTCGTGTTGTTTCTCCAAAATAGACGTGGCATCTTGTGTATAGTACAGCCCAAATGTATCTTCTATTGGATGTTGGATGATACAGAATCTGCCGTTAAAAATTTAATGGTGTGCATTTTTCCAAGTACATCAATATATTTTGTTGTTTTTGTAATAGAAGTAAACTTAGTAGATTTTAGAAGTAAATTTACATAATGATTCATATGCAATTTGCAAGATTATTTTTAAAATACCCTAGTCAATAGATTACAATATTGATTTTAATATCTGTTAAATTTAAAACATCACTCATTTTTCTACAACTTATCCTTCACTTTCTGAAATAAAAAAATTTCCGAAAAATAAATCCAACAGTGAATATCTGAAACGGTTCCGTCTTTTATCTAAATAGTTTAAATTTCTGCAAATTTATTACTAAAATTAGATTAAAGTTTATTATACAATCTTCATTCCTAATTTTTATGTTTAGAATTCCGTAAAACATAACAGCTAATTTAAAAATAATCAATTCAAATATTTGATTTGTAAATAGGCAAACACATAGATAGTATACTATTAAAAATAACTTTTGCGAATATAATCTTAAAATTGTACTTATTTCAAACTAAAGCTAAATTTATATTTTATAAAGTATATGTTATAATAAACACTTTTATATCTACTATTACGTTTTCTTAAAAATATAACATGATTAATAAAATGCTTAATATATAATTTACTAAATAAATAAAAATAAAATCGTTTATTATAAAATATTTATAATAAACGATTTCGTCTAGAATAAATAATAAGACAACAATTCATGCATCATAAAAATAATAATAACAATTTTATTGTAGGAAAATATGATATACCATAACTGTATAAAAATTTCATATTCAGTTACATTATTTGTAATTGATTTAAAACACTAATAATTTCAAAACGCCTTTCGAAACAAATATTTATTATTTTATTATTTATTATATTTATTTCCGTATAAGATAAATATTTAATTCAATATCAAAAATTTTTTTTATGAGAATCAAATAAAATAAAAGTGAGAGAATATTTCAAATATATACATTATTCAATACCTGAAATTTATTTGTATTTCCCATTTTATTGTTTGATTCATTTCCAATCTCATAAGCAGCTTTTAAAATAATCACATATACTTACATAAATTACACATAAAATACTTGCATATAAATAATCACATACTCTTGACTCATTAAACTAAAATATTAATAGATTTTTGTAATTTAAATGAAAATACATTGGATTAAATCTCATTTCTTAAACAAATATTTTAGAAACAGAACAAAATAAATAGTAAGAAAATGAAAATAAATATAGTGGTATAAAAAACCGAATTTATTGCAACAGAAAAACAAATTATTTTAGTTTATTTATAACAAGAAAAATGTTAATTTTACGTTTTTTTTTTTTAAATTTGTAAAATATGTTAATATTTAAGGATGTTTTTTTTTTTCTAACGATGAATTAAACTTTTGTTCTATTTTAGTCATTCATGCCATTGTGTTTGTCAAAGCATGTATTTTATATTCATATTTATAAGCTGCTTTTAATTTATAACTTCATTTTAATGAAATGAAAATGAATTACTTTTTTATTTAAACAATGTATTTTTCTAATTCATTCAACCGGAAAGATATGCAGTTTATGAAAAAAAAATTATTATTTGAAAGTTAATTTTTATACTTTATTATCTTGCATTTCCTGAATACATTTAAAAAGTGGAAATAAGATTCAAAAATAATTTTCCTCATTGTTTCTAATTTTTTTTTTTTTTTACTAAATACGTTTTTGTAAACGAGTTTATAAAAATAAAATTAATTTTAATTTTTTTAAATATATATGTGTAAAAAAAAATTAATAAATAATGACGTATTTTTTTCTCACTTATTGGAAGTACTTATTTTTTAATGTTGATTTATACATTTCCGTTATTACCGTACGAACAATTAAATCTAAGAACTTCATATATATATATATGCATTCAGTGAGGTAAAGTATGGAAATAAATTATTCGAACTCAATTTAGACGGCTTTGTCAAACAAATTTATTTTCTTTGTCTTTGTGCATTCATTGAAGTAAAGTATGAAAATAAATTATTCGAACTCAATTTAAATGGCTTTGATAAACACATTTATTGCGTTTGCCTTTGTGAAAAGTCTATTCCCTGTTTGATTTTTTTAAAGTTTTTTATAATAGTTAATGTCTAGACTTGAAAGTTTTGATGCTTTAAAATTTAAATCATAAACACAACAACACATGTTTTTTTTTTTTTTATAAATATAAGTTTCTGATATATAAGACTTTAACGGAATGGTAATATTTTCCATGCAAGTCCAAATATATTGTTTGTTTTGTACTTTTGTACTTTGGTTTGTAGTGTAATAAATGCTATAAATAAACTTGAGGTACAACTATAATTTTTTGAGCCAATGTGATATATTTTAAGATAATCTCAAACGATTTTAACGAGGTTTTTCATTTCAGAATCATTTTATTTCAGTCTTTCGTAGAGGGTAAATTAATTTTAGGTAAGGTGTAATTAGAAAAAAATTCATTTAGAGTGTAATAATTTCATTAGTATGTGCCAAATCTAATGAATTTTTCTTCTGAATTTGCCGAGTTATCTGTATATATAACGAATAACAATTCTTCAGTTGGCAAAATAATTTAATGTCTATCACTAAAAACTATGTTTGGTATTCTAAAGCAACTGTCATAAAATCATAGCATTCAACGGTTTTTAATAGATTTAATCTTTAAATTTGTGTTAGGGTAAGTGAGTTATGCATGAACAGAGCTTTCTTTAAAACGTACCATTAATGCCCAACCTTTGTTATCAATGTTAAGGATCGAAATGATAAACACGTAGGTTCAAATGTCCGTTCGGAAGAAGGTAGGGTAGGAAGGTGTTATACCCTCAAATGTCTCACATGAACTTTCTGTTGTCCGTTCGAAATAGACGTATCGTGATGCGTACCTTGTATGCACCTTCTATTGTATGTTGGATAACGCAGAATCTGTTCCACTTCAACGGGTTAAATTAGAATTTTAGGTGTGACTTAAATAATTTTGTGTCTTGAATAATTTTGTGCCTTTTCCCAATAACATCCATGTTTTTTGTTTTTTTTGTAATAGAAGTAACTTAGTAAATTTCAGAAATAAACTAAGTAAACTTAGTAAACTTATATAATGAAAAAGTTACAATTCATTGGATCCTTTTTGAAATACCTTAAACAATAGGTTACAGTATTTTTTTTATATCTGTTAAATGTAAAACATCATAACGTTTTTCTTAACTTTGTCGAAACCAAAATTTTCTGGAAATGAAGTCCAACAATGAGCATCTGCAACGGATTTATCCGATATCCAAATAATTTGATATTGGATGGATATATTCCGGCAAAATTATTACCAATATTATATTTTCAGTTTATTAGACAATTTTTATTCAATGAACTTCATTTATATATATACATTCATTAATGTAAAGTATGAAAATAAATTCATCGAACTCAATTTAAATGGCTTCGTTAAACATATTTATTGTGTTTGTCATTCTGAAAAGTTTATTTATTCCCTGTTTGATTATTTATTATTAAAATTTTATAATAGTTAATGTGTAGACATTAAAGTTTGGAACCTTTAAAATCTAAATCATAAAAATTACGAAAAAAATTTTTTTTTGTAATAAATATTAAATTTCTGATATATAAGACCTTCAATTAATGGTATTTTTACTATACAATTCCAAACATATTTTTTATTTCGTTCGGAAAAAAAGTAGTGTAATAAATGCTATAAATAAATTCAAGGTTCAACTGTAATATTTTGTGCCAAATGTAATAAATTTAAAAATGCTCTCAAACAATTTTAGAGAGGGTTTTAATTTCAGAATCATTTTATTTCAATATTAAATAGATGGTGTAAAATAATTTTATGTCGGGTGCAACAATTTTATGAGTTTTTCAAATTGCTTGTATTGCCCTCAATACTAGAATTTAATTGATTAGACTTACACACATGAAGCAGAAATAAATCATAAAACAATGGTGGTTAAATAAAACTGTTGCACATGTTTTAGAAAAAAAAATTAGAAATCTGAATTATTCAAATAGTGCAAAATGTACAAATTTGTTTTAAATGAATCCTATCAAGTTAAATCTTAAGGTATGGAAATATTCAAACTGTTATAAATAAATAAAATTTATCTTTATCATTTATTATTTCACATAAAATATCTAAAATAAAATTAAAAATTAGTTTGATTAACAAGTTGCATCAAATTTTTAATTATTTCAAAATTTTATTTAATTTTTGTAGAATCGGTAATGAAAATTAATTAATTAATTTTAATTACTGAAATGGATATTTTTGTTCGTTTTTTAGTATTCCTGATTGTAAAAAATTGCTTACAATTATATAATGATGCTAAGAAATAGGTTTATTTTAATAAAAAAAAAAATATTTTTTTTATAAAACCTATGATAGACATTATTACATTATATCCATTATTTTTTTAGTTTTTATTAATTTATATCATTTTTTATATTAATGATTGGAAGCTATTTTAAAGTTGTAGTTCTTTTTTTGTGAGAAGTGGGAAAATAATTTTTTAAAATTCTTAGCCAGGGAAATCACGAAAATATTTTTTAAAAAATTGACAAATTGTTGCAATGTATAAATTATTATTTGTTGTCTCATTAATTGAAGTAAAAAATATCACTAAGCGAGACATACCACCAGGAAAAAAAATGAAAGTTCTTGTGTAGGGCTCTGTATTTGAATTTGTCCTGGATCAAGTAAAATTTGTACAAAATGACAAATCATTTCATGTGTTTAATTTGATCGTAACACATATATTTTTTTTACGTAATTTTCAAAAGTCTTTCAAAGTTGCAATGGTATTTATAAGCACTTTACTGAAATATAAGACTTTCATATATGCCGAAAATTATATGAAACCTAAATCAAAATTCACGAATAATATATTATATAGTGCATTTTATATATTTATTATTTTGTATATTTTATTATATAATTTTTAATACATATACAATGTTGCTATAAATATAAACCTTAATTGTTAATAACTTTTAAAAACAGAATCAGATTGTTTTATACAAAAGGGTTATTGTGGTACCAAAAATATGTATATGGTAGATGAAAATTGCAGTATTCAGTATTTATTTAAAAATTAATATTGAGTATTTTTTGGCAATAGTTTGTATATATTTTCAAAATTAATTTAATAAACTTAATTTTCAATTAAACATGAGTTTGAAATTAATTTAAATTTTTGTTATTTACTATTATCATGAAGTGTTTCATATGAATTATTAACACTTTGCAATTATCACAAAAGGGTATCAGATTAATTTTTAAACCAATACGATTTTTTTTTTAAATTTGAAAAATATTTTTTGAACACATAATTATTTATCAAAATCTTAACAAATAGTTTTTAGGCAACAATTTCAGATATGCTATACATTTTATGTGTTGTTTTGATCTCACAAGAATCATAATTATATTTAATCATAATTAGCAAAATATTAATTTTTAAGATATATTTCTCTTCGTTGATAAATTTTTCTTCACATTCATGAATTACTTGATGCATTTTTTGTAACTATGTTATTCTAAAAATTATATCGGAACACAGAATTTGTTTTTAAAGGAAAAAAATATAATTTAGTTTACAATATTAATAGATATTTAAAACTCTTCCCCGAAGTATTTTATAAAAGGTTCCCATTAAAAAACAAATTAATTCAAAACACTGAAAATTTTCAAATAAAGCACAATATGCATACTTTCTTTTCAAAGTGAAACACATAAGTTTATTTTCTTTAAAATCGATGTGACGATGCTATTATTATAGTAATACCTCATAAACGTATATCATTGTTATAACACCCATTCATCCTGGCTATTATTATGTTAATTTATCCCATAAATATACGCAGACGCTATCACTGTAATACAATACTTCCAATGAACTAATCTAGAAGTCTGAGAAAACAATATTATAATTAATTCTAATGCAATTAATTACTGCTTTGTATTCCTTTCAATTGAGATGGAAGGATTAGAACTATTTAAGTATATGTTTAATTTGATAGATGGTAATAATGCTTTATAATGAAATCTAATTATTAAGAAGAAAATCTAAAATTATATCACTACATTAAATTTATTCTCAGGATTATCTCGTAGATTATATATAGACATTTCATGACATTAGTATATTAATGATTATTTTCTAATTTTATTTAAATCATTTTATCATTTTTCAATTTATTTTTTTAGGATGGGTTATTTTAATTTTAAACAGTTCCATCATTTAAATAGAATTAAACTGCCTATCAAATGAAAAATAAATTCAGTATAATCATCAGTATTTAGTAACAAAATTAACATATATTTCGATAGGTTTTTTCTTTTTTTTAAAATTTTAAAATTTGTTTAAATTCAACTAAGGGTAGTTTATTATTGATATCCTTAAAGTCTTTCAAATCATTTAAAAATAATGCTTAAATATCATACTTAGTGCATCAATTCATACTACCGAATATAATATTGAATATAATAATAATATATAAATTCTACCGAATATAATACTGAATATAATAATAGTTTATAAATTCTACCGAATATAATAAAATATAAAACCGAAATGTTGAATATTATTTTTAAAAAATAATAAAATAACTAAATGATTTTTTATACGTTATTTTGCAAAATAAAAATAAAAAATTCTGCATAAGACATGTACTTTTTGTAACAAACAAAATACAAATATGTTTTAATACTTTTTTGAACAAAAATGCTTTTGCATAAAACGCATTTTTTTTTTTTTTTTTTATTTTTTTTTTTTTGCGTCTGGATGGGTTTTTTTTTCCTTTTTTATTATAAGTCTTCTTATAACTGAAAAAAAAATATAGTCAGTTATAAAAAGTCGTATTTATATTAATAATTATTTTTAATTTCATTTCAAATCATGTAATTTATTTTTTTTTAATTTAATTTTTCCAAGAATTAACAGAATTATACTGCTTTGATTTTAAATAAATAAAGAACAAAACATCAACATTTAGTATGAAAAAAAAAGCATTCTTATTTTTAGATTATTTTACATGATATATAAATTGAAACTTTTTTTAAATTTTATCAATATAACTATAATATTACTGTCTTGTAAATAATTATTGTATTAAAAATACTAATGGTTAAATATTATTATTACTGAAATAAATTTCACTGAAAAGGATAATTATCTGTTTGTGATTTTACACAAAAAGAGTAACTATTACAAAATAATAACAAAAAAAAGTAAACAAAATAGAAAACTTTATTGAATTTTATAACAAGCAAACAGTCAAACAAACTTTCTGCTCAAAAACATTTACAAAAAAAAACTAATTATTTGTATTTGTTTTTTAAAGGTACTAATAAATTTTTTTATGCAAAAATGTTTTTGCACAAAATGCATTTAATATTATTTATAATCAACATCACAATAAAATAAAATGTTTGAATAAAATATAGTCAATTGTTTCAAGTTATTGGAATAAGGATTATTTTTCAATTTTATTTCAAATCATTTAATTTAAATCAAATTTAATCAGATGAAATAAATTTTAATCAAGCTATTTAATACAATTTCATTGAAGTAATTTCTTTTTTTTAAATGAAGAAAAAAAACACAAGTGACTTTAAAAACAACAACAATGAGCCAAATGAAGGAAATCACTAGTGACATTTTAGCCAATAAGATTTATTACAATTTTTAAAAAATATATTTATTTAGTTAAGACCAAAGTAGTGAAAAATTATGTGAAAAATTACATTATGTGTGCATCCATATTCAAAAATTAACAGAAATTATGCATTTTGATTTTAAAATAATATTTTTGCGAAAATAAGATTTATATTGCAATGTTTTATTTATGAGTAACAGAATCTAAAAATTCTGGAACTCATGGTTTAACTCATCGTGGAACATTTTATATAACAGGTGGCTTAGGAATATAAAAATGTCCAGGGGTCTAAATCTAATATGTTATATATAATTTTATATGCGACCCGCGGAGTTATGATGCATTTCCAAATTAGCCCGTAACATCATTTGGGTTTGCCATAACTCGTTTAGAGTTAAAAATATACATACTCATTTTCAGATAATTTTTATCTGATGAGCAAATATCGAGAAACTTGTATAAATTAAATTATTGTGATAATATAGTATTGATGTCTTTAATATCCTACAAATGATTAAAAACTATAACGGTTAAATATCATTCTTAGTGAAAGAATTTTGACTTGAAATATTTACTTAGTTTTCATTTTACATAAAAACGCTTATTATTACGAAATAGGTCCAAAATAAAAGCAAACAATATACTAAATCTTTATTGTAATTTATAATAAACAAACCGTAGCTGTAAAATACGAATAAATAAAAATAGGTTCTAATGCAGGCATATAATAGTTTTTTATATAAAAATGCTTTTGCACATAAAGTATTTAACCTTTTTGTTTCTTTCGTCATACTTTTTAGTATAAAATGCCTGAATGCTCACTAGAATCTTGGAATACAATTCACACATTGGAAGAAAATAGGAAATAGCTTACAAAATAAGCGGGGAAATTGAGACATGTTTTGACGAGCTACACACTGCACAACCTGAAGATTCGGCAATTGAAGCTCATATGATTGAATAAGGGAGAATGAATTTGACTTGACTTGACTTAATTAATTGCTTTAATATGTATGTTTGCTGATGCTGCTTTATCACAATTTATCCAAAAGGCTTTTAAAATACCAGAGATAACATAATTTGGCAATGGTGAAAATTAAATCATTATAAAGGAACTTTATTTTCAATTCGAAATTCTTGATCGGATTACCCATGGCGTATTACAAAATCATTTTAAAGAAGAGAAGTTTCAGTATTGGAGTTTGCTGCAACTATGAATCAGTTCAGTCCATTTATTTTCCTTAACTTTATTTCACTAAGGTCTTTTGAAAATCCTAATGAGTATAGCCAGTGATACTTCAGGCAATTATTATTATTTTTTTTTGCAATTAGTTAAATTCATTTTAAACAATATCTAAAAAAAATAGCATATGCCAGATAAAAAAAAATTTTTTTACACTTTATCGCCTTTTATCAGAACCTTTCATGTTTCGACAAAAAAAGGACGTGACATAAAAAAGAAACCGAGTTAAGAGGCAAAAAATAGACTCCTAGAGTAGTAGCGTCCTGCTAATACACCCAAGTTAATCTAAAAAGCCGTTTAGGCGCGCACACAGTCCGAATCTCCCTAGGGTAAAGATGATAATAGGATTTTAGTACACCTGCAGCTTAATACTCTCAGAGGAGTCGGTCACACATCATCCAATATGAGAAACTGAAAAGCTAGCAGGGAGCGAGCCACAAATTGCATGAGGCATGCAAAAGGACGTGGCTCTTCAAGAGATTTCCAGACTTCCCTTGATGGAAAAATCGATGCCTGATCTTTGGAAGAAGGGTAAAAACGTGAAAGAATCTCTTTTGTCGTCCTTTTTTTGGAGCGGTCGCATTTTGTTTGAAGCCAATCGAATTCCTGTTTTGTATGCCAATGATATGTATTCTAAGCTGCTTGACGTCCCACCACATGTGACCGTAATGCTCATGGGACAATCTTTCTCCCGATATCCGCCGGATCGAATATTACGTTTGGGAGGACTGTAACTGCAATTGTGGCATAATGATTGTGTTTGGATTCCTGGGATTTCTGTGTTTGCTACCCACGTGTTGGACTATATATAAGAAGAGTTAACGATCGGATAATGATCAGTACTCCGAATTTATGGAGCACATTTTCTTTTAGTGTTTAGTAGATTCTACCAGATTCCTAGTATCACGTATGGGCATTATTCAAAAAATAAAATGGAACCGTTTTAAGTGTTGTTAACATAGTTGCATACATACATAGTTAAATAGTTACATTTTATAAAAGGTCGATCGTTTATTTCACAAAACTTCAATAGTTGGAACACTAAATATAATTTAACTCCATCAAATATATATAATATATAAATATTATTCAAACCTAATTAACCTTTTAAACTTAACATTTTTTAAAATAAAAATATATTATGAAATAAAATAATACTCATTGATTAAGTACACAAGATATGTACAAAAATAATAGTATTTACAGGGGTATTTCTAAAATATCTACTTAATGTTCCATCACAAATTATTCTAATTATAATAAGTTAAAAGTCTTTTTGAAATTAATTTTAATCAACTTTTCCTTTTGATTATTTTATTTCTATTTTCTGTCACCTTGATTAAAATTTTCATTTGATTTGGAGACATCTTCCAAGTTACAAACTGTATAATGTATGGTTGGATTCCTGTGATTATCTGTGCCTTTATGTTTGCTTTCCACGTGTTGGACTGTATATAAGAAGAGTTAACGATCGGATAATGATTAGTATTCCGAATTTATGGAGAACATTTTCTTTTAGTGTTTAGTAGATTCTATAAGATTTTCAGTATCACGTAGTAGCATTATTCAAAAATATAATGAAACCGTTTTAAGCGTTGTTAACATAGTTAAATAGTTACATCATATAAAATGTCGATTGTTTATTTAGGATTTCTGTGTATTTATGTTTGCTTTCCACTTGTTGGACTATATATAAGAAGAGTTAACGATTGGATAATGATCAGTAATCCGAATTTATGGCAGCACATTTTCTTTTAGTGTTTAGTAGATTCTTCAGATTCCTAGTATCACGTAGTAGCATTATTAAAAAAATAAAATGAAATCGTTTTAAGTGTTGTTAACATAGTTGCATACATACATTGTTAAATATTTACATTATATAAAAAGTCCATCGTTTATTTCTTAAAGGTTCAATAGTTGGAACATCGTTGGAAATCGTAACAAAATATATTTTAACTCCATCAGTGTATTGAAACCTAATTAAACGTAGAACTCTCTTTTTTTAAAATAAAAATACATTACGAAATAAAATAATACTCATTGGTTAATTATTTATTATACATTATTTATTTACAAAATATATATATATATATATATATATATATATATATAAAAATAATAGTATTTATAGGTGCATGCATTCTAATCTACTTAATGTACCATAACAAATGATCATTATTCAAATAAATTAAAGATCTACCTGAAATTCCTTTCAAACGAACTATTTCTTCGTTACTGTATATATGATTAAAAATTTTGGTTTGATTTTGAGACTACGTTTAAGTAACAAATTATTAACGAATAGATAGTGATAGATATTCCAATTTTGCATATTAACTCTTATTTTATATTTTAAAAATTACAAAATTGAAATATTGTATCATAAGTATATCAGTATACCGAGATTTTAGTAATTTTCGGCATTTCAAGTATTACGTATTATCGAAATTTAAAAGTATGGAGTATTTAATGTTTTAAAGGACTTAAAAACAAACATCATTTGTTTAAGGAAGTAAAAGTGAAGTTCTGAAGTGTTTGGAGAAAAAACACGTAGCTTTAACTGGAAGAATGATGTCTAAATTTGATGTATAACGCTTGATTTTATGGAAGTATGATTAATCCGTAATCTTTACATAAAAATATATGACACAAAAAACAATCATTGATGTTCTAAGCTAATTTAAATATTTAACAATAATTATATAGCTACATTATCTATAATTTTATACATTAGAATATAAAAAGGTTTTCGTAAATTATAACCGATGTGTTCACTGCCATAGCTCAGACAGTCTACACTTGAATATATCCCAAGGTTATAGTCTTTGTTAGTGATATGTAGACCTAAAGAATTTAATGTCTTGCGTGATGTAGACTTGTTTGAATCTTGTTTTGTAAACAGATCATGTGGATGATTTATTGTATTCCTAGAGGAATTGTATTGTTTACCTAATCTGAATCTTTTATTGCAAACAGATCATATGGATGACATGCGGAAGATTGCATTGCATTCAGAAGATGTCATTATATTAGACAGTATTTTATTCAATTAAAAAGTTTCATAATTATCAGTATCCATAATATATATAATGCGTTTTTTTATTATGTCTTAAAGTTTGGTACGAAATAGTCGTAAACAAGTAGTTTTAATGTCTAAAGAAACATCATTAAGCTGAAGTATAATGCTCGTAGGTATACTGAAAGTCAATTTCTGAAGGTATTAAATAACAATAAATCATATAATTTCTTCTTTAAAATATATATGAATTATATTCTATATATTGAATATATATTCTCTAGAAATATACATCAAAATAGCGAATCCATATTAATATTAATGTCTGTGGAAGAGTAATTGACTGACGGTATAACTTATATTACTATAGGGATTATGAGACAGTAATTCCGACAATAGCAATTTGAAAAAAAATATTGTATATGTCAGAATTGTTTTTGGAGTTCTAAGATTACTGCTTTTCTGGTGGTATACTCTCTACTCATGCCTTGAAATTGTTAAGCTGCATGTCGTAAAAAACTTAAGAGGTGTTATATTAATTATTGATGGGAATTGTAAAATTCATGTTGTAAATTTAAGATAGATTTTATGTTTCAGGTTTAGAGAAGAATCAATATTCAAGAAAAATTAAATCATAATAATTTTTAGTGTTTTTAGTGAACCTAAACGTTTTTTTATCTAAAATTTTTCGTAAAGATATTAGTTGGAATTTATGCTTATAGATGAAATTATATTGTCTAAAACGTCAATTGAATAAGCAAATTAAAGACTAGCAAATGTTTGTGGTTGGAATTATTAGCTTTTCATGTGATGTAATATAACGTAGGTAGGTATATTAAATTATTAACTATATGAAAATGAATGGTATTTTTAATTTATATTGATGATTTATTACATTTGCCAGCAGAGAAAAAGGCTTTAATATTATGCTTTAGGCATATACATGAGTACATATTATTTTATTCTGTATTGGATAATAAAAAGGAAGTTAATATTAAAAATAAAATGAAAAATTAAGATTTGTTTTCAGAAAGTGACTACGCCATAAAAGTAAATAATATCTATAACAGTGCCGTTTATATAATTTTGTCATTAGTATGTTCTATATGTGTAGCACAATATATTTCAAATATATTTTAGACATATTGTAGAACAGAGTAGTTAGACATACAGACATATTTATTGTAGTTTATTTATTATAGCAGAGTAGTTTAGACATATTTGTTGTTCAAAAAGTCAATTGAATAATATTTTTCAATTAAAAATTAACAATTAATAACAATAATAATTTTAAAAGTCAATTGAATTAATACTTTTTATTTTCTGAAGTATTTCTCATTTCAATTATTAAAACGTTTTAATTTAATACTTATTTACAAAGAAACAGCATGTAGAGAAATCAATTATTGTTAATCAATTGTATATTATTAAGCTAAAACATTATTTGCACAGGTGGACATCTTTGATTAGATTTTTTAATTTTTCTTAAAAACTGTCGTTAAATTAAAAATACTTTTAAGTCATCAGATAATATTTTTATTTAAATTATGAATTGAAGAACATCTTTCTTTAATAAGTAGCCTAAAGAAGATAATACGATGGAAGTCTTTTTCTAGATTTATTAATGCATTGAATCAAGTCACTGTAAAATAATACGTGGATTTTAGTATAAGTATATTGTTATTGTAAATATAATTATGTTTCATGAAAATTATCATACTAATAATAAGACAATATCAAATTATTTAAGATAATATGAAAATTATTCTAGGTATTATTTTATAATTGTATATAATATTCAATTTATATAATTTATTGTTTTCCATAGCTGATCACTTGATCTGCATTCATTCAAAACTGAAGCTGCACATATCTAAAAGATTCAGCATTACCACAGCACTACACAGTAGCCACGGTATACTAAACTCATAATATAGCATTCTAATTTTAACTACAATTCTAATTTTATTGACACATTAACGATGGGCATCTGGTAAATTGGCACTTATTTTTTTATCCCACATGTTTGTTTACAGATTAATGTTCTTCATCCCAAGTGGGGCACTGCCATTTATATACCCCGAAAAGCTTTTCGTGTCGGTCGTTTCTGGCTTTAACACAAATATATAATGTTTATTACTTAAGCCCTAAGCCCATAACTTTGCCTCTTTCTACCGTTAGTGTATTCTCAAAAATTGTATATTATAATAATTTATTATTGTTTCAATAGTTTGAAAACAAAAATAGTATTAATTTAATAATAGCATAAATTTATAAAATAATGCATTACAGTATAAATGTAGTAGTTGCATGCAGTAGATGTAGTAGTTGCATATTGTAGATGCATACATCGTTCAACATATTACTGAAAACAAAATGTACTATCACACTAATAAACCAGTAATGTTCGCTAATTATCTTTAAAATTTTTAAATATTTTTAATATTTTAAATAACCTTGTATAAATTACGCCTAAGTATTTAGTCTAAACAGATTATAATCCTAATACTTATGACAGCAATATTTTGGGATTAATTCAAACATATATATTTCCAGATGATATTCCCTAAAAATTTGTAAAATCATTATCAACTTGTTTTTTAATAAGGTTGTATAATATGTCGTAACCATTCCAGCAATGTCATGTTCTAAAATAGTTCGTGAGCATATATAGTTAAGCATTTATATTTAGTAATTAAATTATTAGAATAATCATGAGTGTTAAAGTAATTAAGGAGATTTCATACTATACACTAAAATATAATTAATGTTTTAAGATATTTCAGACAAATTATTATAACAACTAAATTGATAAAATAATTAATGATTATAAATATATACTAACAATTTTCCTTATAGGAATTAATACAGATTTTTAAAAATTAATATAGGATACTGAAGAACTACTCCGAACTTTTTTATAAATTTCAAAATCTTAAAGCAAAACATATAAAATTCAATTCTGAGGGACTCGAGGCATCATTCATTTATTTTATTTAATTGAATACATTTCAATGATAAACACACCCTGGACAAAAATTTTGTCTGACATGTTTTTAGTGTAATAAGAAGTTTCTAAGAATTAACTTGTGAAATGTTTGATCCATAAAAAAGACTCGTTGTAGGTTTAAAAAAATATCCTTATATCAATTACAGAAGATAAATGGAGGTGTGAAATAATTTATAAAGGGCACAATATGAATTATAAATTTTAAATTCTTTAAAAATAGTTTTTAAAAAGGGCTGTCCTGTAAACAGCATTGTTAGCATTTATATGTACTATATAGTTTTATTTCATAATTTGGTTGCAATATCTTTGAATGTGAGATGACATTAAAGTAGCTAATTAGAGGTAGGAATGAGAATGACTTAACTGATATATTTATAGTTTTTATTTAAATGCTTGACACTTTTGAACTGAAATTATTTGTCAATGGAAGACACATGTATAGCGAATTCAATGTTATCCAATATTGACTAGATGTTATTCTGTCACCATAATTTAGCACAAATACCCTCAAGCATGTGATCTCCTTTCACAAATCAAAGGGGAGGGTATATATAAACGGATTTAGCGTGTTATTCCTCGTTATAGTCACAGTAAGCTAGGTTTGTCTCTGAGTTTCGAACCCAGATACCTGACTTCGGAATTCAAAGTGCTATCCACTGTTTACTCCAAACTATTAAATTACAAAATTTCCATTTTAATGTGTAAGCAAAAGAGAGTGAAATGTTATCAAAAGAAATTCCAAAGAAATAAAATTATTAAAATGTTTAAAACATAAACTTAAAAACTATTTTTTTAAAAATTTATTGAAGTTTGTATAATATTCAAACTAAATCTAAATTTATTTTGTTTCACTCTTACTGTGATATATTGCCGCGGTTTCTGTGTTGTTGTGAACTCCTGGTCATTTATATTCTTCCGCCATCCTCGAGAAGATAGATTTTAAAATAATTCTAGTTCTCTAATGGTCAGTTTCTTTCCTACTGTCTGACAACTCAAGATTAATTGAATTTAAATAACCCGCTTGAGGTAATGTGTGCATAATCCCTTTGCTCAATTTCCTCTCTTCGTACTGTTATACAAAATAATTTTAATAAATAAATGTAGGAAATGGATTACACAAACGTCATGCGTATTCATCCCAAAACATTCAAACACACTTATAAACAAAATTATAAAATTTGTGTGTATAAATTTGACATTTATTTAACATTATTAAAATTTAGTGTAATACATACATAATTTGAAAGATCATTATATGCCATAATTCAAAAGTAAAAACCTATTAGTTAAAAAAAAAAAATTGAATGTTAAATCATTGATTTATCATTCAAAGATGATTGATTATTTAACCATTAAAAGATTGAATCATTGATCATTGAACGATTGAATCATTTATCAATATTTATATATTTTTTAAATATTATAATCTAACGCACACAACTTTAACTAAGTCACTACGAATCAATCATTACTGTTTTTTTTAATGATAAAAATAAATTCAGAATAAAAACAAAAATTAAATTGGTATTTAACTAATTTTGATACTTAGTCATAAAAAAAATCAATAATTGTATGAAGACTATCACTATTACAGTGATAAAATTTATATCGCAATACCTACTTTTATATTGGAATGTGATCTCTATAATGAAAATCTATAAATATCGTTGGAATGGTACCTATAACATGGAAATTGCCGACGCTAAACACAATAAGAATAAAAGTTAAAATAAAAGACAATTACAGAAATTCAAAATGAAGCAAAATAATTTATTGCGTTTTACGAATTTTCAGCACATTCTTCACACATCATGACAATTTTCATGTGGATGATGATGGATAGAACTGAAGCATGTATCACAGCAAGAGGAATCCATTGAAGGTTTCGACATTTTCTTGTCAACATTTCTAGATAGCGACCACTCGTTACAGTACGCGTTTGTAGACCTTGGGTAGTAACCTGTTCAAAATAGTAACATATAAGGATGAAATTGTTTGTTATACCGCACAGTGGCTGTTACCACACAGTGGCTTTTACTTCGTGTAACGGTATAGCAACAACATCATGGGGATAATTGTCTGCCATTTTACGCAGTTCTTCGAATTCACTTTACTAGTCAAGATGGACCTTGTCAACGAACGTTGTCCATCCAGAGATTATTTATAGCGCAGCTGTTATCATTATAATTCTGGATGAGGAATTCAATCGCGAAATCCAGCTATAGTTGGTTATAATAACTTGCAGCATCGGTATACACTGGAACCAATCTGAGAAAAAGTGAAGTACAGAGACCATAATTTTTTACCGTAGAATTCAGCAACTTAGAATGCGCGAAACAAGAAGAACTTCGCTAATTGTATCTTAGATTTAAGCAACAGCCTCGAGAGAAACAGATGGTTTTCCAGGTCGAAATCAATCGCATATGTAACCAGTTTCTTCAAATTTGCGTACTACGTCTCGTACAGATTTTACAATACATGTACCATGACATAGCCAATGGTTTCTGCGGTAGACATGCAATGATTGACATGCAATTATTGTGTAATACATGTAGGCATGCAATTATTGTCTCTGTGGTATTTTGTCTATTCAGGTAATAATTCTTTAAAATTTTCTAAAGTTGTTTCTCTGTAAGCGAAGTTTTGTTCAGGATGCAAGAAAGCCAGATACATGGCATGCATTTCACAATGGTTTTTCTTTCACCTACTCGTAGTAAGACATCAGAGACTGACGGTGATACTTTAACAATGTTTAGATTGTGGTCTTACATCGAATCTGGCAATGTGTGTCTCTTGGTCCTCTCATTTCGAGGGAGATTCAGTAGGCTGGTATCAGAGATGACGACACAGTGTGAAATGTGACATCATTAGAAAAGAATGTCGTGTTCTGGTGAGTTCTATACTTATTTTCTCTGTACTTCTTTGTCTATTTAGCACCGGTCATTTTCGTGCTACAGGTACAGTTCCAACGCTATGTATGTTAATTCAATATGAATATCACATTCCTCTAAAAAATAGGCGTTGCCATTTGAAATTTTGGAAATTTTGTCCCCATAACTATAACTGTTAGAGATTAACTCCTGTTTTTCAAATGATTCTTGAGCTCATACCTCAAAATACCTTAAACGAAAACTTTATTTAATTTTGTGAACGACATGATAGTTACAGGCTCGTATGTATGTATGGTATTTTTTTATAATCAGCCTGCATATAAAAAGGAAGATAAATTTAACATGCTGTGAACAAAGAAATACTTATTTATTATAAATAAAAATTATTTATCTTGATAAAAAGTTTTAATATAATATAAATAAATTGTGCTGTAATTATTTAATTAACAAAGTACAAAGTTCGATTTATTAAAATTTTACAGGATAAAGCTCTTTGATTTAGTAATTGAAAATTAAGTCCAACAAAATTATGGTTTTAGATAAATAATATTTCTAAATAAAGAAAAACCCCTAAAATAATTTTAATATCATTAAATTATTCACAAATAATTAATAAATTTATAAATTTAAATACACGTTTAAAAATGACTAATAACTTAATAATTTCTTATAATTGTTGGTTATAAATCATATTAGAGCAAAGCTTGTTATTCTTATTGTTAACAATTTATATTTATATAGCATAGCTCTTAAATTATAAAATTATTACGGAAATCTTACATTGCAGAAAAATAAATAAATTATTTTTATTCAAAATTTTACAGGAAAATTATATTTACTTTAAAAATTAAAAATATCAATTTATTTTAGGTATCAAATTAGTATTAACTTTAATCTACTTCAATATTAGATGAGTCTAAATCAATATTTCTAATAAGATTTCAAGTTTATTCACTACAATTAAATGAGAGAATGGTGATGAGAAAGTAATTTATATATATAAATATTTAAAAAAAATGATTAAGCCAATTACAATTTTAGTTGGATGAAATAATGTAATTAAAATATTATAATATTTTCAAATGTATCTTTACGTTATTAAATGCTTGTTTTGATTATTTCAATAAAATGTATTCAATCAATGGCTTTTTAGTTTTTTTTTTTCAATTTATTATATTTTTGGTCATAAATGTTTTTGAAAATATTCAAATCCTTATTATATACCAGATTTAAAATTCAGTTAATCAAAATAATATTATCAGTATTTTAACACACCACATAGTTTGGAACATTGTCCATTTTTGTGCTAATATTTAATTCGATAAATATCGTCATCTATTTTAATAATAAAAGATTTCTATAATTTAAAACTGCAGTGAAATAGTTTTGTAATATGTTAAAATGCTTGTTTATATTGGCAATCTTTATGGTATTCTCGATAAACTTGTCTGCAGAAATCTTTGCAATGTTAATATTTTTGTTGTATTCACGGTACAATAATAAAGAATGAAGATAATTATATTTTTTATAAGAGCGATATTTATTTATCTTATAAAATATTGTTGTAAAATTTTGTGTTTACTATTATAAGGAGGTTCAGTAAAAATACGTGATTTATGCTATATTCTATAATATTAAAATATAAATTATGTTCAGTGTTTTTCTTAGAACTCTTCTAACTTCGAAAGAGAAAATTTTAAAAGTTTAGAAAATATTATACATATAAGCATATTTTGCAATAGGAAAAAAATTGTAATTTATATTTTCTGCAATACTCTTTTCGACGTAACCAGTTGAGGAATGCATACAGATGAAATTTTAATAAAATATTTTTGTTGTACAAGACACGTTTGATATCAGAGAACTTGTGTTGTCAGCAAAAGTTATTTTTATTACGGCATAAATTTTATAAAGTTAGAATCATTTTGTGGTAGATGATTTTACTATCACATATACATTTCTATAGACTAACAAATTGTTGAAATTGGGAATATAAAAGTGCTTTACTAGATTTTCTTTCTTTTGCATTTTATGCAAGAAAATTCAATTTTATCAGGTAAACACGGAATTCTGTTGTAAAATGATACTTGTTACAAAAAAAAAAAAAAAAAAAAAACATCATGAAATTTATTTCTATTTTTTATTTTCTTTTACATTTATTTAAGTTCTTTAGAAAATATTTTTAAAAAATACAATTCAATACCTTCCAATACTTTTTTTTTTTTTTTTTTTTCAATAAATTAACAACAATAAAAATCTTCATTTCTTCGATGCATTTAATTAATGCAAATACACACCGCAATGATTTAATAAGTAAAAAAAAATATGAACAGGTTCAATGCTCAGATATTGCAGTTGTTAATAAGCAAAACAATCATTTAAACACAAATGTTAAAAATCGGAATTTAACATCGAATAAAAAAATAAAGATGATAAATTCCAATCTTCCTGATATAGATAAGTTCAACGATCTACCTTTTCATATGTACATGGAATTAATTATTTCTTTATCATATTATCATTATTATTGGAATAATTTTTTAATAATGAAAGTTTTGAAATAATTTAATGCTTTGATAATTGAAATGTCTTACAAATTAAACATTATTACTAAAAAGGTGCCGGCCTTAATTCAGCTAACAGTGTTCTTGTTTGCATTTATTTTAATACATTTTTCTATTAGAAATAATAATCTAAGATTCATAAAATAAAAGACAACTAAATGTAGAATCTGATTTTCATTAAATGTAGAAGATTAATAAAATGATAAACGTATTTATTAAGAATAACTGAAATGAATGCTTGTCTTACATTCAATCGAAAAAATTTTAAATTTCACAAAGCTATTAAAAACGCGGAATAAAATAAGGCTCTTTTGATCGATTTTCATCAAGGCAGTCATATACACACATACTGAAGAAATTATAGAAATAAAAGTCGTTAATTTTCGTTTATGTACTAATATATGCATATGTACTTGTCTTTTCTGTCATTCTTCCTCTAAAATTGTAGCTGTTCGCTCTGTCAGTTTTCTGTACATCAAATAATACACTTTCAACTTATTAACCTAAATTTATTTTACCGACATTTATTTTCGCTTGCATAAATTTAATATAATAATTTTCTTTATTTTTCCTTTACTTTGTCTTATTTTCTTAAACTTATTTTCTTTCTCTTACTTAAAGCAGCATTTTATATAGATTTATAAATTCTTTGTAATTTATAATTTTTTTTTAATTTAAGAAATGCCATCAATTTATTTAATGGATCAATTAAAGGATGAATGCATTAATTGATTATTTAAAAAAAATTTTATACTTTTTAAAACTGTTTCATCAAATACGTCAGTTGGCAATAATAAATAAATAAATAATAAATATTTATTTATTTATTTAGCATTTAAAGCAAGAATGTTTATTCCTTTAACGAATGACATGACTTTAAAATAAAAAGCTTACTTTCAACTTACTAACTTACCATTTATTTTACTTACGTTTATTCTCTTGTGCATATATTACATATATTTTTTGTTCCATTAATTTGTATTATTTTCTGAAGTGGCATATTATTACACATTTATGAAATACTTGCAATTTACAAAATTTGTGTAATTTATGAAGTCTCATAAATTTTCTTAATAAATCTACATAATTTAGATCATTATATCACATTTTCTTACTCGATTTCAGAAAATCTAATTTACCTTCATGTTGTGTAACAGGTAGTACTTCTGTTATAAAATAGAAATTTAAATTCAGCCGCATAATCATTTATTTATACTAAGTAAAAGGAATTGCAATATAACTGACTGTCTAACATCTAGTATAAAAAATAAAAGTAATTTTCTATTTCCTTTATACTAAAAAAAACTGTATACTTGTAATTTTTCTCTGTTACTAGGTTATAGTGAAAAATGTAACATTTTTCTACCAGAATAATATATATGAAATATACGATATCTCAAAGAAAAGCATATTTTCATCTTTCAATAGAGTGTTTTTCTTACAACATCGGATTTTGTGCTTTTTCCCACTATGATAAAATATAAATTTTATTAGGTTCTTACTACATCAATAGAACGTACAAATAAAAACTGGATTTACGACAATTGTGAAAATCGAAAATATGATAAACTTGTTGCAAAAAATATTCAAGGCAAATAAATAAATTTGTAAAATGTATAACATTGGATATATTCAAATAGGAAAAACAATATACGATATATTGGAATATGAAAAAGCACTGCAAAGAATCAACAAATTCACACATAATGTAATACGTTTCATTATCATTATGCATTTACTCACAATTCACTTAAATTCCACTTACCTTCATTTATATTGCAACATCCCCAACTTAAGTATTTAATTAAAGATTTAGTTCTTTCGATTCGAAATGTTAGCAATCACATACTGCTATAAAAAAAACTAGGCAACTCAAGTTAACTAAAATACTAATTAAATATTTACAAATCTTAACATAATATTATCATTTTAATCTGTTGTTATCCATTTGTCTGCATTTATCATACTCCTATTGAAGTTGACTTTAATTGTGCTACTTAGATAAAATCTTTGTCTACATTTAAAGAAAATCAGTGAAAGCATAAAATTATATTCAATTGAAAGATAATGAAAGAAAATTTATTGACACATTATTTTGCACAATGCATTTTGTTTTTAATTATTGATGTCTAAAAAAAAAGAGGTGCGCAGTAGATCTACCTCCCTGTGGTGCACCTGGTAACACTTTTCAGTGGCTACAAGATCTACAACTTGGCATTATGTTAGATTAATGAACTCGCTTTCAGCATGTTTTGTTGTATTCTCTGTTCTTTTTTATTTTTCGTTGTTCTTTTTATTTGCTGTAACTGTTTATAATCTGCCATTGGAAATAAAAAAAAAATGTCTAAAAAAATATTAGTGATTTTCACATTTAATTTATATTATTTGTATAAAAAATAAATATGCAGAAGTAAAAAATAATTCCATGAAATTTGAAAACAAAATGCAAATACATTATTTTCTCAAATTAAGAAGCTGAAAGTACGATTTGCGTTATAAATTGTCTGAAATATAAATCATATATTATCTTATAAAGATATGTGCATATTTTATAAACATATATAATATATTTTATGAAGATAAATAATTTATTTTATAAAGATATATAATATATTTTATGAAGATAAATAATTTATTTTATAAAGATATATAATATATTTTATGAAGATAAATAATTTATTTTATAAAGATATATAATATATTTTATAAAGATATATTTATAAGTCATTCCTACAATTTATGATTTGAATAATTTAATGATAAACATTTTAACATTTCTTTTTCAATATAATTACTTAGAGAATTGCAACTAAACCATAAGAGAGAATTATAACTGAATTGCTCTAGAATCATAATACATATTTGAACAAAAAACATGCAACTATTTTCACTCCGTATATAGGTTTTCCAAAGTGAAAAAAAAGTTCGAACGTATAAGTACTAAACGACGGTACCGCAATGGTAACTTTTACAAATATACTTCTTGTAGTTTGAATTAAAAAAGCATTACTTATAATGTGTTGCTAATATTCTAAATTCAATTCAATACTTGTAATACTGTCATTAGTCTGAGCAATTACATAAAAATAAATAATATATTGAATAATGTAATTCATTATAATATATTCAATATATATATATTCATAAATATTAAAAAATATTTAAAAATTAACAGATATTTAAAAAAATAATCATAGATGTTTTTAATACAAAGATATATTTCAGGAATATAGTATTATAAAAAGTGATAAATGTTTATTTTCAAATTCTTATTAATATATGTTAATTTTTTTGGAAAAAAAAAGTTGGAAATCTTCTTTAAAACTATTGGTAAGTAATAAGTTAATATTTTAAATGTATTATTAAAATGGGATGCAAAAATAAATTTGGTAAAACGTATATTCTTAAAAGAGCAATAAAAATTTCCTGATCAAAATATTTATTACATAAATTTGCAATTATTGATTATAATAGTGAAACAATGATAAAAACAGAGAAACTGTTTTCACGAACAACAAATCTTTAAGGATCCAATTTCACAATTTTTCTCCAGTGATTGAAATCACAAACGACAGATAAAATGGAGAAATGAGTTATCTAAGAATAAAGCATTGCAAGAAATGGAAATCAGGGCACAGAAATCAAGGACACATCAGTTCTTGCGGTTAAAAGCAAAGTGGTTCTCTTTCAAGGAATGCAAAATATCTTAGCATGAAACTGCCTTAAGGATATTATCCTAAATGTAGGACAAGATCAAGAAAAACAATAATAAGCCTGGAGTAGAAAATTGGAAAAATATAGATAGTATCTTAGAGAAGAGTCAGAGCACATTTCAGAGGAACGATTCTTTTATACATAATGCTTTTGTCTGAAATTTGCTTCAATAGAAAATCTTTTTAATCTTAAAATTGCTTATTCAAAATATTTCTTCTTTCTAGTAGAAAGTTTGAAATTTATTTAGTTGAGGTTTATATTTTTCAGTGTACAATAACATGTTTTTCGACGTAGTACATTTAGGAAAGGATATTTACTTTAATTGTTCTGCGGTATTATCTGAATTTATTTTCAAGAAATTTGCATTTAAAAAGTTCTACTATTTTTTTATGTTTAAACAATGTAATGAAAATAATTTACTACTTACAATAAAGTAAAATTGTTTAGGGCTATATATTGAAAAAAAAGAGATGAAAGTGAATGTTATTATAATTTAATAAACTATAGTATAAGGGTGTTATGAAATAATTTCTTTAAAAAAAATTGAATACATAACAAGTGGTTTTATCTCTAATTATTATAAATAAATATTATCTACTTAAATAAACAAAACTTTACTTAGTTATAGTTATACAATTATTACACAACAAAATATAAATATGTTATTACATAATATAATTTTTTCCTTTTTTTTTTCAAGACTTAAAAACCTAAAAGCTAATATTCAATTAAGTTAAAGAAATCGTTCTGAAAAGAAATATTTTCAAATATTAGTTTAATTTGACTATAAAATATATTTAAGGATAAATTTAATATATATATATACATCATTTTAATGTAGAAATAAATCTAGTACCATTTCTTTGTTACATTTACTTCTGCATGAATATACATGCAACTGGGTATACAATAAATTCATAGCACACAATGCAAATTTCATATATGTAAATATATGTTCTTTTAAAATTAATCCTGGTTTTTATTTCGTAAATATCGCACATAAATAGTATTTTAATAATTTGCCTTAGAAATAAAACAAATAATTGAAGCTTTTTAAAAAAAAATAATGGCATTATTTACTTTTTCTGATATTATTCTAAATATAACTTTGTACTGCACATAGGTGCCATATATATTTGGATTGTATATATATATATATATATATATATATATATGTATACATTTTAACGTGGAAATAAATTTAGTACATTTTTTTATTAAATTCAATTCTGCATGTAGTATATATACTTATAATTGGATAGATTATAAATTCACAACATATAATGTAAAGTCATATATGTAAATATATGGACTTTTGTTTCTTTTTAAATTAAACCTGGTTTGTTTTTATTTAGTAATTAGTATACATAAAAATTATATTTTAATAATTTGTCTTAAAAACACAACCTATAATCGAAATGTTTTATAAATTAATGGTATATTATTTCCTTTTTTAATATAATTCCAAATATAATTCTGTACTGTACATAGGCGCACAACATCTATTTAACAAATCTATGTATGCTTTTAAATCAACAAAAGCAATTTTTTTATTTCTAGTAAAGCAACTAGTAGCGTGTTTGTGTGCAATTTAACAGTGTAGCTGGGAAAACATCTAATAGAATCTACAGAAATAAGTTTCTACTTAACATATATCTACACAAAGGAAAAAACTATCCATTACACTAACTATGGAATGCATACCAAGGATATAAAACACAAAGCTATACAAAGTGATATATAGAGCCTGTTTATAAAGTTACGATGATCTGTAATTACCATATAATACGGTGAAAATAGAGAAAGTATGAAACAGAGAATTATTTTTGTCCAAACTATCTTCTTCGTCAGAAAATAAATTTTATTCGCAATAGGAAACATATTAATTTCTTAAAATAATTTACATAGTGATTAATTTTAATTATAAAAATAACTTATAATTGATTTTTATTATTATACAAATATCAATACATTTTAGTAATATTTTTTTTTCTTTTAAATATTTATTATTTGTCAAGTCTTTCATTTTTTTACATCTTTTTTGAAACTATTTGATTACTTTTATGCCTGATAATTTATATTTGCACCAAATATAAAATCATCATTATTCTTGAAATTTATATCACTAGTTTTGTGTTATTACCATATATTATTTTAAATCAAAGAGTAATTATGTTAAATTAAAAAATACTATTTTTCCTTAATTTCCTTACTATTGTTAAGTCTACATCATTACTGTTAAAATTTCTAACGTAAATTATAAATTTGAGTAGAATATATAAAAAACTAATTATTAAATGCAATAAAATTAATTATTAATACAATTATTATTTAAAATGATATGAAAAGTATTCAAACAGCAAATCAGAATATTCTATTACATAGAACATTTCAAACATAATAACTACCTCTCAGTATTTTAAAAAGGATTTATTATCTAATTATATTCATCATAATAACATGCAAAAATATGTGTTTAAAATCAAACTTTGTTTCTTCAACTAATGTATAATTTATATTATGATACATTATCTTTGGTTCACATTTATACATTTACTCTTCAACTAATATTTTTGTATTTCATTTTTTTTTTTTTTCTATATCATATATTATAATGCACTTTTAATGTAAAACTAAAAATATTAGTTGAAGCTTCCATGAATTCATAATTTATTTTTTACACTGAGTAAAGTAAAATTTTCTTTTAAGATTAAAGTATTTGAAAAGAAATCGTATGTAATTTAAATTGAAGGATTTTCTTATTTGCATTTAAAAACAAAAACCTTTCAGAAAAAAAATATAAAAAATTAGTGAGTTTTGGATCTTAAACTACTGAGAGCAAATGAATTTCTAGAAGTGTTTTGAATTATTATTTTTTTATCACAGGAACAAAATTTTTATGATAAATTATATCATTTCAAAGTACATAATTAAATACTGCAAACAAGGGTGAGTATCTAGAAAAGATTAATGTTTTTTTGCTAACAAATACATAAAAATTTTGTTTTTGAAAACATTTTTGTGAGTACTAAAAATATAATAAAAATTATAAAAGCAATTTCTTATACAGTGCCCATATAGTTAAAACTCTGTTTATTATCATATTCTATATATTTTAGATCGAATTTGAGCTGATAAGAATTCTTAGTTTTACCAAACATTTTAAAATTAATAAATCCATTTTTTTTCCAATTATTTTTGAAAACTGTATAGTTATTCCGCATTTAAAAAGGCTGCTAACATTTAAAGCACTCTGTAAATTTTGAGCAATTATAGAATAATTGGATTTCTAATAATATTTATCTCATTAAATAACTACATTTTAAGAGAATTGGTCTCAAATATGAAAATACATTTTACTATCGTAAAATTTCTACAGACTTCATTGAAGCAAATGGAAATAACAAACACTTTTTTATTCTTTATTTCTTTTGTAAAAATTTCTTATTCTTAAAGCTCTTATAAAAGATTATTTTAATCAATTATGTGGAAGTAACTATATTAAAAAAATATGTAAAACTACATTTAAAAAAATTATGTAACTATATTTAAAAAAATCGAATTATTTAGAATAAATCATTTGAATTTTTGAGTTAGATTTTAGATTTTTTCAAAAGGTATTTAAAAATTTTAGTGAATGATATGGATTTTAGATTAATTTTAATAAGCTCAAGTTATTATTTTTAGATAAATTAAATGTATATTAAATTAAAATTATTTTATCTCCTAATAATTAATCTGAATACTATACTGAAATATAAGAAGCTAAATTTATCAATTGTAAAAAGTATCTTGTAAACAATATAAACATTTCTTTAAACACATAATTTAGTTTTGAAAATTATCGCACCCCACGAATCGAATGTTGTGGAATAATGTAATATTCGTCTCTCAATATAGGTAATCCAAGTGAATGTTGTAAATATTTCTCTTTTACATATCCATCTAATTAATGTAGATGGATATGTAAAAGAGACTTTTACCTTGTACACAACCGCCTGCGAAAATTGCAAGGAATTTTATGCTACTCAGTCTTGTACTTCCCAAGCATATAAATTGGTTTATGAGTAGGCTCATAAAGCTTTCCTACAGATTGTAGCAAAAGAAACACAATTTCTAAAACTCAAGAACTTAAACCAGATTTTCTTCATACTAGTCAAGCGAATCTACCATCCACAAACTGATAAAACTTATTCAACAAAAGGTCAACCTATTCATAGCATGCATGTTTAAGCAATTACTTCATATATGTTCAATCTAAATATTCCCGATTAAAAAAAAAACACAGGTGGTAATAAAATATGAGGAAGTCGTCTTATTGCAGTAGACTCACATATTTTTATATAATGATCTATTATAACTTGCACATGTACTAAATATTTTTAGTAAAATTTTGTTTATGGTAGCGTATTCAAGAAGGGGTCTACCGCACAGATTCCCAACCCAAAACCATACAAAATGCAAAATTAGTGGAGTTCCATAGTGAAAAGGCCTACACTTCGATTTCGAACAAAAGTTTTGAAATAACATTTTTATATAAACTTTTTTTTTTTTTTCAAACACTGAAAAATTCTACCCTTATCACGCAGCTTTCATTCCATGTAAAGATTACAATTATATATTATACATCCAACCTCATAAAATCATTCATGCTAAAAATAGAACAAAAAATTTCTATTTTTGTGCTAGACATATTCTGAGCATACGATTCAGGTTGGAGAGACGGGTTGATTTTGAAAGTCTTACTGCTTAAGATCAAAGAACGATTGCGAAGTGATTGTACAACTTCACGAATTAACGTCACTTTCTGTTAACTGTCTCGACGGTGTTGTGACGTTCGTCTCAGTTAACTTGTGAGGTACAATAAGGTAGCGTTTTGACAGCATTTTTGTTTACAATTTGAATGAAAAATATTTGTAACGTCATTCCAGATCATAAACGATGATAATTTAAGTAGTTGATTTTTTTTCTTTAGTAGTGATAAAAAATTTGATAAAGCTTCTTTAGATTAGGAATTTAGCGCTTTAACCTTACAAATGTGAAGCAGGAAATGTTTCTACTAGAAACCCAAGAGCACTTTGCATTTCCAGATTTTAAATTCTAACATACCTTGGAAACAACATATATTTATATTTTGGGCGAATTTATTTTCCATTTAATCTTATTTTTAAGCCACATTTTTTTTTTTGTATTTGTAAAATAAAATTATGAAAAAATTAAATAATATTAAAGCGATTGCAGTAAATATATAAATTGCAGATCTTGACATTTAATCAAAATTGTAATTTCAACGATGCACGCCTCACTGGAATAAATGTTTCATATTTTATATCGGCAAGTAACACTAAATTGCAATACCTCAATAATCTATCTCATACCCTCTATATAGCACTTATATTTAAATGCACCCCAATCCCAATTCTTCACAAAGAAACTGGTCAACTTCCTTTAAATCAGAGGCTGCTAACGCTTTAAGAACGATTCTATATTCCGTATTTGTTTTAATCCTCTTAGATCTATACCACATATCTCTTTCTTTATATCTATGCTTAGGTTGTCAATTCCATATCTAAAGCGTCAGATTACTTTGCAGGGAAAGTTGGCAAATCTTTTGGACAACATATTTCTGTCTCCTCTTTAATTCCCAATTTTCCACCAATAGAACAACATCCTAAAATCATCATTCAACTTCATGGTCTTAGTTTACAGAATAAAATTTAATTTATTTGAAGATAAAATCATTCTCGCCTCCGATGCTTCAGATTAAAATTTCTCATAAACAATCAGTAGCAGCTATAAAATGTTCTATTATTTTTGCAGGTAGTATTTCTTTGTGTAACAGTATTTTTATTGGTGGAGGTCTTGCTCTTTTATTGCTTCTTTCGTTTTATGTCAACTCAGCTCATGATTACATTATATTAGCAGATAGCTTTTCAGTATTACAAGGCATCAGAAATAGCACCTTTAAATCTGCATGGGTAATAAAATTGCTCGGTCACCTAATTTCAAATGCAATCCAAACAACTTCATCTATCACTTTTGTTTAGTCCTTGGACGTACTTTAATCGCAGAGAATTTGTTAGTGTATGATCTGCGCAAAAATCATCGGCTTATCTAATACTCTGCTAGGTATAATACGAGAACGTCATATCTCATTAAATAAATAGTGATATATGACATAAATGAGAGACATTGCAGGACAGCAAGTGTGTAAAACAATTTTTTTCAGTTAGACACTATCAAACATAAACGACATCTGTATCACCTGAATATGAATGGCAATGTTATGCTTTGTCTTATTTCCACCAAATTGTATCCAACGAAAGCCAAACTCATTAGATTTGGTTTATGTATCTCAACAATATGTCACACTGTCATGAACTGGAAAAAGTTGAGTACATCTTATTTTAATGTAAACAATAAATGTTTCACATACGCGAATCACAAAATAGTTTTGGTTACAGCATATTATCCTTTTCCTGTAATTTTAATCTAAGCGCCGATGCTCACTATAAAATTCAAAATAGTACAACATGCAACATGTTCCATGCATTTCTGTAACAGTTTCCAATTAATAAGAAATCTATTTATCATTTGTCTTTTTACTGTACAAAATCTAAGTTTTCTTTAGGAAGAGGACCAGAGGGAATATATCCCTTCTGTATATGCTGGATTTTGACGTGAGGTACAAGTTTGTAAATCAGAGTATTTTTTTCCTTTATTCAATAACAATTGGATAATTTGAGATAAGGCAGTCAATCAACGAGCACGCCAAATCAAGTTCAACGGTAACAATCCCGAATTTGCTTATCATTTGAAAATCTTAATTGGAAATTTTCATACAAACAAATCGTGGCAATCTACACCTAATTAACTTATTTTTTTAAAAGCAGAGCTTGCTTTGCAACGTATTTTGTCAATATGACTAGCTTCACACGATATCACTGAACTTTGGCCCGCGGTAAGAAAAACCTTGGTAATTTGAGTTTTTATGTATACACAATCAATCCAACTTTATCAACATTCAATAAATAAAAAAAAAAATAATAAAATACGTATCAGAAAAACACGTATATTTTCAATATAAAATAGAAATATGTTAATATTCAAAGCACTAAGGCATTTTGAAGAATTATATAAGAATATTTTACTTACATTATTGAGACAAAATTAGTTTTTATAGATGTTTTGAATCTATAATAATTATGTTAATATTCAAAGCACTAAGACATTTTTGAATAATAGAAGAATATTTTATTTACATTCTTGAGACAAAATTAGTTTTTATAGATGTTTTGAATCATAATATTTCTTTATCTCCCCTTGCTATTTCGAATACTATACATAACTAAACGTTATCAATAGCAGGATGTATCTTGAAAACAGTATAACCATTTCTTTGAAAGCAAGAACATGCAAATTTCGTTTCTGAAAAACCATCATCGGAGCCCACGCATCAAATGTATTGGAACAACGAAAACTGAAGCATTTTTCTCAAGTATCTAAATAGATCTCACCACCAAAAAACCCTGCATAATTCGATGAAATCCGTAAAACCGGCAATAACTCAAATCCCGGCTGTTACCCATGCAAATGATCGTTGGAAAGAAGCATGTATTACAACGTTAAGAGAGAGAGAAGGGGAAAGAAAATGAAAAATTATGGAAACTATGTGAATAAGTAACGACATCGTTCGCTTATGCATGCATTTAGGACGTTTGAGAATCTCATAAACACGACGAAAAACTTCGTCTCGCAATCGAAAATGACATGTTAATAGCTTTTGAAAATAAATTTAGGCTTGATGCTGCAAACATCACCTTTAACGCTTGGATGTGGATTCTTCCCTTTTTATTTTGTGGGATTATTTTTGCGTTTTCCGAGTTATTTCTTCTTTGCCTTTTGTGATTTATTTTTTAGAAGTGCTTCTTCAAATTTGCAACTCACTTGTTCTCGACCTCATCACGGCATTTACTATGGCCAGGGGAGATTAAGAATGCGATAAAGATGAATGCTCCATAAAAAAAAAAAGGTAACTTCGGGTGTGAAACAAGTAGCACTTGGAGACAATTTAAGGAGCTTTGTCAAACGATTAATGTTTTCAATAAAAAATAAATTAGACACTTATAGAAAAATTTATAGTAAGAGGAATGAAGTAAGGAAACTTATATACAATTTTACTCTTCTCTAAAATACATCAAGTACAGCATGTGGCTTATCACGCACTGTTTCGTGGTCTTACAACTAAGAAAAGTTTACACTAAGATTCGTTACTTTATGTATGCAAATTCTTCTCACATAGTCTGAGAATATGAAAATGTTATTCATTTAATCTTAACTACATATTTACATTTTTATATTCAAAGCCTCTTGTTAATAAAATACTGTCCAAACTGTTCAAAGCAAACTTATTTTCAACTTTAAATAAAAATAATATAAGAATATTATTTTTAACTAACTCATAATAACTCTTATATAACTCATTTTAAATGCAATCACCAAGTTGGATAAGGTATACATACATATATTAATGAAATATTTCCTATGACATTTTAATCCAGGAATATATTGTGAAATGATGAGGAATCAGTTTTCTCTGCGAGGAGCAGTAAACATTCAAAACACTGCAATAAGGGCGATAAAATAATCTACCAGTTTTAACAAACGCCTTTACATTCTCCAAAACAGTTTCATTGGGTTTACAGAACACATCATTTCTTATTGGTCTCGATGTTGTTCGAGAGATTCCATCCAAAGAAAACTAAGACTGGTTCGTTACTGTACAGCATTACAAGAGCATGATGTATTGCTTTCTATTCTTTACCCTTAACAACGAGAAAGATGTCTCATCTCTATCACATTTCAAGATGGAATATCTCAACGCATTGATTCAACAGTTGTGTGACAGAATCAGACAGAAATTTGTCTAATCAGTCGGCCTCTCCAACCTTCATTTTCCTCCCATTCACCTTATCTCACCCTTTATGATTAAGGAATGAGCTGAAAAGTATGATTAATCCAAAAATATTCGTAACGTTATGTATTTGAAGTAATTCATCTTGGACACGTGCAACATCACAGGAGATAATATGCAAGCATGCATCAAACAGGTTGTGATATGTTATCAGTTGTTCCTTCTTAACATAGTGAACAAATGGAACTCAGATTAAAGGACATATATTTCGTACTGAATATGCGCAAAATTGCAAATCGATTTGGATTTTGTCTTGGATTTTAATATATTTTGGAACGTATTGATTTTTAAAGGAGAAAAATTTGAGTTAATATTAATCTATATAATGGTAAATCTATATAAGAGGTTCAATGTGAAACACAGTTTGCTTTGAAGGCCATCCCTGCCGATGACTTTTTAGCGTGCATTGAGGATTGGAAAAAATGTTAGCATGAGTGCATTGCGTCCGGACGGGATTACTTTGAAGGCGATGAAATAAATTCGGAAGAATAAAAAAAGAGTTTTTGAAAAAAAAAAGAATCGGTCTTTTTGGGCACAGTAATACATTAAATAACAAAGTGCTAGTGGAAGTGCATTTTAACTAAAATGTATGGTAGCATATAAAGAAGTTAAAAACACCTAATTTATCAAGTTGTTAATGTCTTTTTAACCTATTACTAAAGCCCACCATCCAAAAAGATACAGTGAGTGTCATTTGTAATTTTGAGGATTTTTCTAGAATTTTTCAATCATTTTCCCCACGCACGTTTTTTTTTTCCTTTATGTTTATTTTTATTACTTAAAATAATGTTTACTTTCAATATCGTTTTCATCCATCATTTGATTTTCTTTGAAGTAGGAAAATAAAATGACTTCAATAAAAATAAATTTATTATATTTCCTGCTTTGATATAGAAAAAATAAATAAATTTCAGTTATATGTATGATGTTTAAGTATGATGAAACATTTTAATTCATCTTTATCATTTTTAAAGTTTCATGCAGCATTGATTGCTTCATACGAGCAAGATAGAATCTCATTTTGAGATTCTGGATATCAACAAAATCTATTAAAAATTATAAAAAAAATGAAATAAATATTTTATACATTTCAGTGTTTCTTCACTGCCATATATAGTATTGAAAATAGTTATTATAAAATATGCTTTTTAACGAAAATATCATCATCATTAAGATATGTTAAATTTTGTTATTCCATTTCTACCATTAATAAGTTTTCTATTTTGAAAATACTCAGAATTTATGTTTCAGAAAGTAAAAATAATTGTAATTTCAGAAAAGGTTTCAGAATTAAAGTAATTTTTAAATTAACTTGAATTATGTTATATAAAATTCTAGTGAAAAAAATCCAGAGTAATTAACTTCATTGAAATAAGACGTAAAATATTTTTTAAAGAAGATGGAGGAATATAAAGCTAAATTTTTTTTTATGAAAGGAAATTCTCATTGAAAAGTGTAACATAAATAGGACATGCTTCATACTAAGCATAAGAAACATGTACATGTTTGTGATGTGAATATATTATATAAAAGTACAGTATATTCCAGTATTATAAGTTCATTAAGTTTAAAGAATGATACCATAGTGTAGTTAAAAAAATTTCAACGTATTACATACTAGTATGTACGTAAACTCTTTGTGAATGAATAAAAATAATAACTTTATTTAAGTCACGTTAGTGCTAGTTTAAAGTATTATAGTTGCTTTTCAATGTTCAAAATTTTCTAACTAAATTTTTTTGTTCATACGCTTATGCGAAGAAATGACGTGCAGAAAATGAAACTAAGCCGAATTCCCAACTTTTATTCAGAGAGGTTAAAGTACTCATCGACCACAATTAAGTCCTTCCAGTGAAAGCATCTCCTATCTACTCAGGTTTACTATTTTGTTTCTTCCACACACGACTCATAAACTCCATAAGGATTATCTTGAAATTATTACTCTCATTTTCGTACAAATGATAGTCGTAATAAATTTTAAAAATACGATCTTTTTAATGAAAAAATACGTATAAAATAATATAAATAAAAATAAAATTGATAGAATAATGCTCATAACAATTAGTATCATTCAGAGTAACATCTAAATGTACTGAGAATTCATGAAATCAATAGTAATCAGCAATAGTCAGCCTGGCCCCTGAAACCCTTGATAGTGGGCGTTCCAGCCTTTATGGTGGGTGGTAGGAATTTTTGTCCGATACAGAACCACTTATTTTTTTAAAAAACTAATTGACTTTAAAAAATTTCTATTTCAATGGTTTTAAAAGTATTTGTAAAACATTTTAACAACATATTTTGAAAGTAACAATGAAACTAATATAGACCACAATTAAAAACAATAAAGAATGGTGCCTTTTATTTGGCAGATATTTTTTCGTGAGATTTGGTGATGTCAATTTGCAGCTTCAAGGAGCTAATAACTCTTATATGTTGACAAAGTATTGTGTCATTATTTATTGAAGAAGTTGAACTAATTAATTACAATCTATTGCAGACAGAATTACATCAATTTCCTGAATTATCTATAAAAGATGATGTAACTCCAGAGGATATTGACAGATTCAGTAGAAACCTCAACGAATTTAAAATTGGAAATAGGACAATAATTTGAGTATATTTTGAAATTTAAGGCGTATGACTGAATGAAAAGTCTTTTTACTGCAAATATTGAAGAAGATGATATAGGTTGCCAAGAACTGTTAGAAATTAGTCTTGATAAAGAAAGTAAACATAAACATAAGGAAAAAAACAGCCCTGTCTTATATTCAAATTTGTAGAAAATGCAATTCAGTTTATTTATATCTTTCTTTACCTTACATCTCGGAGAATCAAGCTTTAATGCTGTTAATCATATTATGATCAAATAAGGAGACCGCCTGAATATTTCCCAAAGAATATTTTTTCGTTTGTTCTTTACAAAAATTTGAGCTAGATATCCAGTATTCCGTTTCGCAGCATCAGCTTTGGGATTCTCAGTAATAATTTAATTAAGGAAATATAATTTTATCAGACTTCATTCTTCTATGCATGCAAATATGATAAAGGTATGATAGACAATAATTTTACAAAAATGAAAATAATAAAACAAGGATTTACATGTGAAAGGTAGTGGAATTGTTTTAGAAGCTGAAACATATGAAGATCTAAAAAAGATTTAACTACTGTAAGTTTTTTACATATTCTGCAAAACAACATAAAGAATTTGGTAAATAATTATTATTTTGAGCTATGCCTAATTTTATAAATCACCATAACTGTGGAACCTGCAGCAGGTTAGAAAATGCTCCTACTAATAGAAATACAAAAGTGCGGTATAAAAAGAGTGACAACCTTTACAAAAAAATAGGACTTTCTTCATTTTTTAAATACCATAATTTTTTTATGTTTTGAGTTCGGTTAATTAGTGTATCAAATAACATTTTAATTTCGTGTACTAATAAAAATTATATAAGATGCAATGTCTAAAAAATACTGAATTTGAAATAAGAGCGAAATTTAATGTATGAAAATAAATTTGATATATGATAAAAATTTAAAATAAGATCGAAATTCTGAACACGAAAACGAAACTTTTTTCCTCTTAATATTTTTTAAAAGATTATAAAATAATTTCTGAGATAACCACTTTAAAATATGTAATAAACGTAGAAAAACTTTTAAAAATGTCCATCAATCTTAAAATAACTCTAATCATAGACAGAAATATTTCTGCGCAGAAAAATACATAAATAAATAAATAAAAACTGGACTGGCCCAAAACGACTTAAAAAACCATAGAAAATAATAAGTAAAAAAAAACCGAACGACTTAGAAAAACTTGATTTCAAACCCATTACCTCGTTAAAGCAACGCGAGTGGCACTAAATTGGTTGTCTCAGCGTAACGAAGTAGTGCCCGTAAAATATCGGTAGGGATTACCAGCACAGGGGGATAGCCAATCGGTATCGACGCTTAGTTTTGACTCTTGAGTCTTTTCAAGTAAAAAGGTTCAACGCTTCACTGAACTGTTACCTTCAAGCTATCACTTTCAGGAGCGGCATTTTCTTTTATTTTTATTCCTGCTTGTTACTTTTGAAAAACCTCGAGGAAATTGGAGAAAATTCTACTTGAGTTAAAGAAAGCTTCGGCGCGTAAGGGAACCCAAAAGAAAACTAAAGGACGGTCTATGGGCGCACATGTGGTTTAGTTTCTAAGTGAGATGAATTAAACATGATACAGTTTGCCCGGAAACCCTGTAATGGGGTTTTTTTTTACCCAGAAATAAAGAAGCACCTAAACTTTATCGTGACTTTTTCTTTGAAGAAAAAGTTAAATCAGCTATTAGATGAGAAGGGATGTCTTCTTATGTCTTATATCATACATAATATATGATGCAATAAAAATAAAATGTTTTAAATAGAGGACTTGATCTAAAAATCAAATTTTATGACAGATCCCCAGTAAGAAGTTAGAAAATATTATCAAATGTGTGAATTTTAATAAGGATAGCTTGGTATCAAAATTTCATTCTGTAAACCTTAAAACTTCCTTCTTCGGTATGCTATAAGAAGTTAAAAGATTTTTTCATCTGATATTCCCTAATATAGTAACATAGTTGTTAAAAATCCTTCACAATTAATGAATTAAATTCATTTTTATTTAGTAAATTTTACATATATACAAGTATACAAGTATGAATTTACAAATATACAAGTGTGAATTTACAAATATACAAGTTTGAATTTACTATTTTGAAATTTTTTAGATTTAGGTTTAACTTTTTCATACATTTCATATTTAATTGTTTGTTTATTCAAATATCTATATTTATTTACTAAAGACGTAATGATTATATTACTAGTTATGCTTTATTTATTAATGAATAATATTTCCATGTTTTAAAATGCAAATAATGCAACAATTATAAAATTATGTTGACTTTCAACACTCTTTTCTTTGTAAAGAATCTTAAAACATTAAGCAACATTTAAATTGTCTTCAAAAGTTGACCATTTTGAAATTATTTGCTAATATAAATATGCAATTGTTTTAGCGTTTCCCAAGATGCCTTATATCCCCATGTCCATTTGAAGCAAAAAGAAAGAAAGTCTTCAATTTCAAAATAAGTACAAATCTTTATGAACCAAAGTAGTTATATTTTATTTCATAAATTAATATAATTTCTCTATATTTGAATTTTAAAAGATTTATTCTAGAAAATTCTATTAAATTATATAATTTATTCTAAAAAAATATTTTGCTAAATAAGAATGCAATTGGACCTTTTACACATTGTACCATTATTTTGGAAGAAAACACCTATTTGGAAATATACACAATTGTATTGTATTTTTTACATGTATTTTGAGAATATTTTATACGTATTTTGCGAGACAGACAGCTAAAAAATTATTTTAATCATTTCAGAAAAACTTCGAAAACATTTTATATTTTATTTGATCGGAAGTCAATTTTACAATTTCAAAATAATAAATCAGTTCTAGTCAATATTATAATAGTAATAATTTAATACAAAATGAAATATATTATATTTGGTATATTTCGTATATATATATATATATATATATATATATATCATAGTATATATAAATCAAATACCATAAATATGTGAAAAATTACTTAAAAATTTCTTTTAAAAATAATATATTTCATAAAAATAAATTATTACAATTTTAACATTGACTAGAAAAAATTATAAAATTTAAATTTTCAAACCTGAATAGAAAATTGACTTCATTTTATCAAATAAAAACATATATATATAATGGTTTTGAAGTTTTTATAGAAATCATTCTTTTAAAAAAAAATCCCTGTCTGACTCAAATAAAAATACATATAAAAATATTCGCAAAATACATATAAAAATATTCGCAAAATATATATAAAAATATAATACAATTACGTATATTTCCAAAGAACTTTTTCTTCCAAAATAATGGTACAATGTGTAAAAGGTCCAATTGCATTCTTTCGAAGCCCACGAAACACGCAAGATGTTATTATTGATTAATAGATGTTGGGAATCATAAAGGAAACGTGAACAAAAACTTTAACTAATTGCAGCAAACTATGAAAACAGGAAATTGTGCTTCTTTTACAAACTGGGAATAATTAGTGTTTTGAAGTGATTAATTATCATGAAGAAATTCCAGGAACTGTTCACTATAATTAAATATACTTAAAAGTAAATTGTACACAAACTTCTGCAAAACATCAGAGTTTGAAAGAATTATCAAATATTAATTGTTGTTGTTCTTTCTTCTAGAAGCTTTCTGTTTTGGTTTTATAACACAACATCAAAAGAAAGTTTTATTGGGGTAGAATGCTTTGCATCTGCTTTATTACGATGTCTAAGACGGATTATAGTGTTAATTATTATTTAATCTTTCCAATTAAAGATACTTTTTTCTTAAATAAGCATATTTTTAAAAAATGATCAAAAATTAGTTTGTAATTCTTAAATCATTGTAATAAACTGAATTATTGTACCAAAAAATTTTGAGCATAGTAAAATTTATTGTCTATAATATCCTAAAAACGCATTTATTAAAATATTAATGTATTAAATTAAACTTATGGTAGTTCATATATGAATTTATAAACTGGTCGTCATATATTCATACTATTTATTTTACCTAGAATACGTTAAATTAATTTATTTACTCCATAAAAAGTAAATAATGTAATACAATACAATATTTCTGATAATAAAAATCATTCGAGGAGCAAATTTCAAAAAAGAACCTATTTACAAAAAACAGTATAACATGGTTAGTATGATGGTTAATATGGAGTATGTCTCCCGGACGATGCAATACAGGCCTTACAACGCCTAGGCATGCTGAGTATCAAATTATCAATCTGATCTTGGGAAATATTACACCACTCATCAAACAATGCCCTCCGAAGTGCCGGTTGACAGGTGGGAGGGGGTTGACGGGCTGCAATTCATCGGCCAAGCATATTCCACACATGCTCTATTGGATTCAAACCGTTGAGTATGCTGGCCATTCCATACGGGAGATATCCTCCAATTGAATTCGTCTACAATGTTTGCACGCTGAGGACGGGCGTTGTCATCCATAAACAGAAATTCACCACCCATGGCACCCCGAAACAAACGTACATGTTGTTCCAGAATAACATCCCGATAGATGTGGCTTGCCATCGTTACACTCTGAACATGCAGGTTAGTTCTGGAACCAAGAATAATTCCTCTCCAAACGAGCCATCCTGCACCACCGTAACGGTGTCGTTCAATGGTGTTCTCATGGTGGTAACGGGTACCTGGGGCTCCCCATATGAATGTCCGACGAGAATCGGACTGCAAACTAAACCTGGACTCGTCGGAAAACATCACACAAGACCACTGTTGCAGTGTCCACAATGATGGTCTCTACTCCAGGTTAATAGCAGGCGACAGTGAGTTGCGGTAAGTGGAACAAATCTGACAGGCCTACGAGCATATAGACCAATGTGCCCTAAGCGTCTGTACACGGTCTGCCTTGAAACTGTCGTACCGGTAGCTGAAGAGAGCTGACTAGACAGGCCTGATGCTGTGCTCTGTCTTTTCTTTTCAGTAACTGCTAAATACCGGTCCTCATTCGGGGTTGTAACTCGGGGAGCGACCTGTGCTGTAAGATCTACGCACATTACCATCATCTTGGAATCGTTACCAAAGCCTGGAGATGACACTCTGGGCGCTTCCGAGTTCGTCGGACACTTCCAGCTGGGTACGTCCACATTCCAGTCGTCGGTTAATTCTAACACGTAAAAAATCATCCAAATGCTTCCTTTGTGCCATAACTATGCGGTTATTGCACTGAAAGGCTTTAAAGCACATGTGAACAATTTTACTTCTTTTGCCACCATTCCTTATATATTTTTACACTCTCGTCATTTGTGACGTACTTCATCTGGTGGTTTGCTGTAATTTGCATATTCTTCTTCAAGATGTGTGAGATAATTCTACAGGTGAAATTTTTATTTTAGAGTTCAATTTCTGTGTGATTCTGAATTATCCTTAATTTATGGACATGAGTGTAAATCAAATAGTTCTTTTAAAACAAATATTAATATTTACTTGGTAATTAAAAGTAGTAAACGTTAGAGTGATCAAATTAGAATGGAATTTACCATATTTATATACTTTAATTTGGATATATTTAAATAAATATTTGCAAAAAAAATTAAATGACCTTTTGTTTCTCATTACATAAGGCATTTAAATATACATAAATTATTCAGATGATAAATTTTTGATGGATAAAACAATTCAAAAAATAAATCTGCATTTAAATAAGTCAGAATTAAACGATCTGTCAAAAGTTGTTCGAAAGCTTGTTTTAAAGGAAATTATCAGACATAAATAATAGACTTAGTTTTATCAGACACATTGCCAGACAAATCTGAAGAGACACCTGTTTTGAAATGAACGTTAAAGCTTTTATTATAATGCAAATATATCTGAATCATTAAGAATAGAACAATTCGAGGAAATTTTCTGCAATAAAAGATGATTGCCTTGGCGCTTACTTTATTCACATGGATGAGTGATAAATTTTTCCATGTTGCTTTAATACTTCTAATTTAATACTTATAATTACATATATATATATATATATATATATATATATATATATATATATATATATACATATTTCTGTGTGTGTGCAAACTAATTATTAAAGAAATTATATTATAGCTTACAATTTACATAAATTAAACGTTAAAACAGTTAAGGTAATTTTCTTCAGAATTAACACGGTAATTTATAACAACGTATATTTTAAGGCACTATTTTCACCACTATTTTCAAGCTTTTTAACCTAGTAGGCACTTTCTAATAACCATATTCTTTTAAGGAAAAATAATTCTTCAGTTGTTGAAATAATTTAATTTCTGTCATCAAAATCAACGTTTGGTATCCTAACACAACTGTCATGAAATCATAGAATACAACGGTTTTTAATAGATTTAATATTTAGCTTTGTGATAGGGTAAGATAGTTTTGCATTGCCTAACCTTTTTCGTCATAGTGAATTTGGTTTAATTTGGTATACGGTGATCTTTTGCACACGAGGGCTAAACAGACTGATACCTATAGCTTAAAAATGGATTCTGAACTATTAACAAACATCCATACCACCGCCAGGATACAAACTTTCATTCTGAAGGATAGGAATGATAAACCAGTTGGTTTGAAAGTCTACTCGGCTTGAGGTGGAAGGTACGACAGGAAAAGGGCTATATCTTCAAATGCCATACTTCGTGTTATTTGTTCAAAATAGAAGTGGCATCTTCTGTATAGGTACAGCCTGAATGTATCTTCTATTGCATTTTGGATAATACAGAATCTGCCATTAAAAATTTAATGGTGTGCATTTTTCCAAGTACATAAATATATTTTGTTGTTTTTTGTAATAGAAGTAAACTTAGTAGATTTTAAAAGTAAATTTACATAGTGATTCATATGCCATTTGCTAGATTATTTTTAAAATACCCTAGCCAATAGATTACAATATTCATTTTAATATCTGCTAAATTTAAAACATCACTCATTTTTCTACATCTTATCCTTCACTTTCTGAAAAATAAACCCAACAGTGAATATCTGAAACGGTACCATCTTTTATCTAAATAGTTTGAATTCCTGCAAATTTATTACTTATATTAGATTAAAAGTTTATTAGACAATCTTTAGTCCTAAATTTTATGTTTAGAATTCCGTAAAATACAACAGTTAATTTAAAAATAATGAATTCAAATATTTGATTTGTAAATAGGCAAACACATAGATAGTATACTATTAAAAATATATTTTAGGAATATAATTTTGATTATTATAATGTTAAAATTGTACTTATTTGAAACTAAAGCTAAGTTTATATTTTATAAAGTATATGTTATAATAAACACTTTTATATCTAGTATTATGTTGTTCTTAAAAATATAACATGATTAATAAAATGCTTTCTATATAGTTTATTTACTAAATAAATAAAAATAAAATCGTTTATTATCAAATATTCCTTTCGTCTAGAATAAATAATAAGACAACATTCATGCATCACAAAAATAATAATAACAATTTCATTGTAGGAAAATATGATATGTCATAATTGTAAAAAAATTGCATATTCAGTTACATTACTTGTAATTGATTTAAAACTCTAATAATTTCAAAACACCTTTCGAAACAAATATTTATTATTATTTTATTATTTATTCAATTTATTTCCGTATAACATAAATATTTATGTCAATATAAAATACTTTTTTTTATGGGAATCAAATAAAATAAAAGTAGATATAATATTTCAAATATATACATTATTCAATACGTGAAATTTATTTGTATTTCCTAATGTATTGTTTGGTTCATTTCCAATCTCATAAGCAGCTTTTGAAATAATCACATATACTTACGTAAATTACACATACAAAATACTTACATATAAATAATCACATACTGATAGACTCATTAAACTAAAATTTGAATAGATTTTTGTAATTTAAATGAAATGCATTGGATGAAATCTCATTTTTTAAACAAATATTTAAAAAACGGAACAAAATAAATAATAATAAAATGAAAGAAATATAGAGATATAAAAAAACCGAATTTATTGCAACAGAAAAATAAAATTATTTTAGTTTATTTATAACAAGAAAAATGTTAATTTTACGTTGTTCTTTTTTCAATTTGTAAAATGTGTTAATATTTATGGATGTATTTTTTTCTAACGATGCATAAAACTTTTGTTCTATTTCAGTCATTCTTGCCATTGTGTTTGTCAAAGTATGTATTTTATATTCAGATTTATAAGCTGCTTTTAATTTATAACTTCATTTTAATGAAATGAAAATGAATTACTTTTTTACTTAAACAATGTCTTTTTCTAATTCATTCAACCGGAAAGATATGCAGTTTATGAAAAAAAAAAAATATTATTTGAATGTTAATTTTTATACTTTATTATCTTGCATTTCCTGAATACATTTAAAAAGTGGAAATAAGATTCAAAAATAATTTTCGTCATTGTTTCTAATATTTTTTTACTAAATACTATTTTGTAAACGAGTTTATAAAAAGAAAAGTAATTTTAAGTTTTTTTTTAAATATATATATATAAAAAAAATTAACAAATAATGACATATTTTTTTCTGACTAGAAGTATTTATTTTTTAATGTTGATTTATACATTTTCGTTATTACCGTACGAACAATTAAATCTATGAACTTCATTCATATAGATGCATTCATTGAGGTAAAGTATGAAAATAAATTATTCGAACTCAATTTAAATGGTTTTGTTAAACACATTTATTGTCTTTGTGAAAAGTCTATTCCCGGTTTGATTGTTTATTATTATTTTTTTTTATTTTTTATAATAGTTAATGTCTAGACTTTAAAGTTTTGATGCTTTACAATTTAAATCATAAAAACAACTACAAATGTTTTTTATTATAAATATAAGTTTCTGATATATAAGACCTTAACAGAATGGTAATTTTTACCATGCAAGTCCAAATATATTGTTTATTTTGTTTGGAAAAAAAGTAGTGTAATAAATGCTATAAATAAACTTGATGTACAACCATAATTTTTTGTGCCCAATGTAATATATTTTAAGATATTCTCAAGCGATTTTAATGAGGTTTTTCATTTCAGAAGCATTTTATTTCAATATTAAATACATGGTAAATTAATGTTATGCAGGGTGTAATTAGATAAAATTTAATTTAGGGTGTAATAATTTCATTAGTATGTGCCAAATGAAATTATTTGTCTTCAGAATTTGCCTAGTTATCTGTATATATAACGAATAACAAATCTTCAGTTGACAAAATAATTTAATTTCTACCACCAAAAACAACGTTTGGTATCCAAAAGCAACTGTCATGACATCATAGTATTCAACGGCTTTTAATAGATATGCCTCTTTAGTTTTGTGAAAGGGCAAGTGAGTTCTGCACGAGCAGAGCTTTCTTTAAAACGTACACGTAATGCGAAACCTTTGTTAACAATGTTAAGGATCGCAATGATCAACACGTAGGTTCGAATGTCCGTTCGGCTTGAGGAAGAAGGTAGGGTAGGAAGGTGTTATACCCTCAAATGCCACACATGAACTTTCTGTTGTCCGTTCGAAATAGACGCGCAAATGTACACCTTGTATGCATCTTCTATTGCATGTTGGATAACATAGAATCTGCTCCACTTCAAAGGGTTAAATTAGAATTTTAGGTGTGTCTTAAATAATTTTGTGTCTTTTTCCAATAGCATCCATGTTTTTTGGTTTTTTGTAATAGAAGTAAACTTAATAAATTTTAAAAGTATACTTAGTAAAATTATATAATGATGCAGTTACAATTCATTGTATCGTTTTTGAAATACCTTAAACAATAGGTTGCAGTATTGGTTTTGATATATGTTAAATGTAAAGCATCATACGTTTTTCTTAACTTTCTGGAAACCAAAATTTACTTTAAAAGAAGTCCAACAATGAGCCTCTACAACTGATTTATCCGATATCTAAATAATTTGATATTGAATGGATATATTCCGGCAAAATTATTACCAATATTAGATTTTAAGTTTATTAGACAATTTTTATTCCATAAACTTCATTTATATATATACATTCATTAAGGTAAAGTATGAAAATAAATTCCTCGAACTCAATTTAAATGGTTTCGTTAAACAAATTTATTGTCATTTTCAAAAGTCTATTTATTCCCTGTTTGATTATTTATTATTGAAATTTTATAATTGTTAATGTCTAGGCTTGAAAGTTTGGAATATTTAAAATCTAAATCAAAAAAATTACGACAAATGTTTTTTATTATAAATATTAAATTTCTGATATATAAGACCTTTACTTAATGGTATTTTTACTAAACAAATGCAAACATATTTTTTATTTTGTTCGGAAAAAGTAGTGTAATAAATGCTATAAATAAACTTGAGGTTCAACTGTAATATTTTGTGCCAAATGTGATAAATTTAAAAATACTCTCAAACAATTTTAAAGAGGGTTTTAATTACAGAATCATTTTATTTCAATATTAAATAGATGGTAAAATAATTTTATGCAGGGTGTTATAATTTTATGAGTTTTTCAAATTACTTATATTGCCCTTGATAATAGGATTTAGATTTACACACATGAAGCCGAAGTGTATATTAAAACAACGGTTGTTAATTGAAACTGTACAGATGTTTTCAGAAAATAAATTATAATGCTGAATTATTCAAATAGTGCAGAATGTAAAAATTTGTTTTAGATGAATCCTGTTTAATAAAATTTTAAGGTAGGGAAATATTCAAACTGCTATAAATAAATTAAATATTTTTGTATCATTTATTATTTCAAAGAAAAGCATCAAAAATAAATTTTAAAAAAATATTTTGGTTATCATGTTGCATTGAATTATTAATTCTTTCAAAATTTGATGAAACTCTTGTAACATGCGTAATAAAAATTAATTCTGGATTTTAATAACTGACATGGTTATTTTAGTTTTCGTTTTCTAGTATTCCTAATTGCAAAAAAATTTCTTACAATTATATATTGATGCTGAGAAATAAGTTTATTGTAATAAAAATAAATAAAAAGTTTTTATAAAGCCTATGATAGATATTTATTATATTGCATTCATTATTTTTGTGTGGATTTATATTGTTTTGTAATGTCTAAAAATTATTTTAAAGTTGCTGTTTTTGTGAAAAATGGGAGAACAATTTTTAAAAAAATTTTTACCCAGGGAATATCACGAAAACATTTTTTTAAAAAATTGACAAATTATAATGAACTTTTGGATTGCATAAATTACGATTTGTCGTCTCGCTTATTAACGTAAAAAAATTACTAAGTGAGACATGCTACGAAGCAAATTATGGAAGTCCTTGTGTAACGCAATGTGTTTGAATTTATCCTTAATCAACTAGAATGTTTTGGCAATAATTTTTATTTCTTTTTAAAGTTAATGTAATAAGATTCATTTTCAATTAAAGAGGAATTTGAAGATGTTTTTAATTTTAAGTACTACTATCATGAAGTGCTTCGTATGAATTATTAACTCTTTGCAATTATCACAAGAGGGTACCAGATTAAAACCAATACGATAATTTGTTCTTTAAATTTGAAAAATATTTTTTGAACACATAATTATTTATCAAAATCTTAACAAATAGTTTTTATGCAACAATTTTAGACATATTTTACATTTTATGCTTGTTTTTTTTTTGTCTTCCAAGAGTCACAAATATATTTAATCTTAATTAGTAAAATATTAATTATTAAGATATAGTACTCTTTATTGATAGATTTTTTTGTGCTTTCTTATCTTGAACATGAAAAAATGCTTACATTTTTCTTCATATTCATGAATTAATTGAAGCAATTTTTGTCACTAAAGTATTCTGAAAATTATATCGGAACACAGAATTTGTTTTTAAATGAAAAAAAAATATGGTTTATCTTACAATATTAATATATATTTAAAACTGTTTCACGAAGTACTTTATAAAAGGTTCACATCACCTAACAAATTAATTCAGATTATTGAAAAGTTTTAAATAAAGCACAATATACATACTATCTTTTCAAAGTGGAACACATAAGTTTATTTTCTTTAAAATCGATGTGAAGACGCTATTACGTATATTTAATTTTTTTCTAATTTAAATTTTTCCAAAGATATAAACAGAATTATACTGCTTTGATTTTAAATCAATAAAAAAAAACCATCAGCATTTAGTACGAAAAAAGCGTCTTTATTTTCAGATGAATTTTATATGATGTATAAATTGAAACGTTCTTTAAATTTTGTCATTATTAAGTATATCATTACGGTCTTGCGAATCATTAAAAATACTAATGATCAAATATTATTATTAATGAAATAATTTGCACTGAAAAAGATATTTGACTATTAGTGATTTTATACAAAGGGAGTAGCTATTTCAAAATAATACTAAAATAAAAAGTAAATAAAATAGTAAACTTTATTGCATTTTATAACAAGCAAACAGTCAAAGAAACGTTCTGCTCAAAAACATTTTTACGCAAAAAACGAATATTATTCGTATTTTGCGTAATTTTTTGTAAAAATGTTTCTGCTCAAAACGTATTTAATATTTTTTTAAATATTTTTATATACAATACAATAAAATGTCTGAATAAAATATAATCAATAGTTTAAAGTCATTAGAATAATGATTATTTTTCAATTTTATTTCGAATCATATAATTTAAATCAAATTTAAATAAATTTTAATCACATTTTCGAGTCATTCAAACAAAAAAGAACACAAGGACTATAAAAACAACAACTATGAGAAATGAAGGAAATCACATAGTGACATGTTTAGCCGATAAGGGTTAACCAGTAAGCGAAGACTATCAGTAACGAGCCTAGCCTACCAGTAACGACCGTACACAATAGAGGAGACAAATGCAGGACAAACAGGAAGGTGGAATGAGTCCATGTCCCCTCCCAGATTGCAGAGCTGCATTTTGGTCTTTCAAATATTCTCATTCGGAAAAGGTGATTTACCAAGCAATCAATTGCCAGTCAGGAGTCTAAAAAGGGCAATTGTTTTAAATCTGGGCTGATCAGCGGCTTAAAAAAACCAGGGATGTTTAAAGTTAAACCAGGTTTTAGATGAATTGCCTTCACGGAAATTATCAGATAGTGTTCTGGTAAAAAATCTCAGGTAATCAGTTTCCTCGTTAAAAGAGATGTCTTTACAAAAAGTAATTAATTTTACTAAATTTCATTGAAGTATGTTATTCTGTTATAAAATGAAGTAAAAAGACAGCATTAGGGTTTATAGTGAAAAAATGTATATACTTACTTTCAGATAATTCTTATATGATAAGCAAATATAAAGAAACTTTTATATATTAAATAATTGTGGTAGTATAGTATTGATATCTTTAATATCTTACAAATCATTAAAATTCATAACGGCTAAATATAATTCTTAGTGAAAGAATGATTACTGGAATTGATATTTACCTAATATTGATTTTACATAAAACGTCTTATTATTCAAATAGGTCCAAAACAAAGAGGGTTTTAAATCTTAGATTTAAATCTATTCTCTTAGATTTAAATACATTTTTCGATTCATTCAAATTTAAGTATTTTTTGTATAAATTTGTTTTTACATAAAAAAAGGACTAAAAACAACAATGTAGCTTTATTTTAATAAGGTCTTTTGAAAACCTTAATGAGTATAACCCGAGATCCTTGAGGCAATTATTTTTTTTTGCAAGTTAAATTTATTTAAACAATATCGAAAAAAAGCATGTGCCAGGTAAAAAAAAAATTTTTTTTTGAAGTTTTTTTCACACTTTATCGCCTTTTATCAGAACCTTTCATGATTCGACAAAAAAAGGACGTGACATAAAAAAAAAACCGAGTTAAGAGGCAAAAAATAGACTCCTAGTTCAGTAGCGTCCTGCTAATACACCCAAGCTAATCTAAAAAGCCGTTTACGCGCGCACACAGTCCGAATCTCCCTAGGGTAAAGATGATAATAGGATTTTAGTACACCTGCAGCTTAATACTCTCAGAGGAGTCGGCCACACATCATCCAATATGAGAAACTGAAAAGCTAGCAGGGAGCAAGCCACAAATTGCATGAGGCATGCAAAAGGACGTGGCTCTTCAAGAGATTTCCAGACTTCCCTTGATGGAAAAATCGATGCGTGATCTCTGGAAGAAGAGTAAAAACGTGAAAGAATCGCTTTTGTCGTCCTTTTTTTGGAGCGGTCGCATTTTGTTTGAAGCCAATCGAACTCCTGTTTTGTATGCCAATGATATGTATTCTAAGCTGCTTGACGTCCCACCACATGTGACCGTAATGCTCATGGGACAATCTTTCTCCCGATATCCGCCGGATCGAATGTTGCGTTTGGGAGGACTGTAACTGCAACTGTGGCATAATGATTGTGGTTGGATTCCTGGGATTTCTGTGTTTGCTTCCCACGTGTTGGACTATATATAAGAAGAGTTAACGATCGGATAATGATCACTACTCCGAATTTATGGAGGACATTTTCTTTTAGTGTTCAGTAGATTCTTCCAGATTCCTAACATCACGTAGTAGCATTATTCAAAAAATAAAACGAAACCGTTTTAAGTGTTGCTAACATAGTTGCATACATACATTGTTAAATAGTTACATTATATAAAAGGTCGATCGTTTATTTCTCAAAACTTCAATAGTTGGAACATTGAAATCGTAATAAAATATAATTCAACTCCCTCAGTGTATTCAAACCAAATTAAACATATTACTGTATTTTTTTTTAAATACAAACACATTATGAAATAAAATAATACTCATTGGTTAATTATTTATTATACATTATTTATATACAAAATATGTATAAAAATAATAGTATTTACAGGTGGCATGCATTCTAATCTACTTAATGTACCATAACTGATCATTATTCAAATAAATTAAAGATCTACCTGAAATTTCTTTCGACCAACTATTTCTTCGTTACTGTATATAGGATTAAAAATTTTGGTTTGATTTTGGAGACTAGGTTTAAGTAACAAATTATTAACGAATAGATAGCGATAGATATTCCAATTTTGCATCTTAACTCTTATTTTATATTTAAAAATTACAAAATTGAAATATTGTATCATAAGTATATCAGTATAAAGAGATTTTAGTAATTTAATTTCGGCATTTCAAGTATTATGTATTATCGAAATTTGAAAGTATGGAGTGTTTAATGCTTTAAAGGACTTAAAAACAAATATCATTTGTTTTAAGGAAGTAAAAGTGAAGTCCTGAAGTGTTTGGAGAAAACACACTTAGCTTTAACTGGAAGAATGATGTCTAAATATGATGTATAACGCTTGATTTTATGGAAGTATGATTAATCCGTAATCTTTACATAAAAATATATGACAAAAAAATCATTGATGTTCTAAGCTAATTTAAATATTTAACAATAATTATATAGCTACATTATCTATAATTTTATACATTAGAATATAAAAACGTTTTCGTAAATTATAACCGATGTGTTCACTGCCATAGCTCAGACAGTCTACACTTGAATATATTCCAAGGTTATAGTCTTTGTTAGTGATATGTAGACCTACAGAATTTAATGTCTTGCGTGATGTAGACTTGTTTGAATCTTGTTTTGTAAACAGATCATGTGGATGATTGTATTGTATTCCTAGAGGAATTGTATTGTTTACCTAATCTGAATCTTTTATTGCAAACCGATCATATGGATGACATGCGGAAGATTGCATTGCATTCAGAATATGTCATTAAATTAGGTAGTATTTTATTCAATTAAAATGTTTCATAATTATCATTATCCATAATATATATACTGCGTTTTTTTTATTATGTCTTAAAGTTTGGTACGAAATAGTCGTAAACAAGTAGTTTTAATGTCTAAAGAAACATCATTAAGCTGAAGTATAATGCTCGTAGTTATACTGAAAGTCAATTTCTGAAGGTATTAAATAACAATAAATCATATAATTTCTTCTTTAAAATATATATGAATTATATTCTATATATTGAATATATATTCTCTAGAAATATACATCAAAATAGCGAATCCATATTAATATTAATGTCTGTGGAAGAGTAATTGACTGACGGTATAACTTCTATTACTATAGGGATTATGAGACAGTAATTCCGACAATAACAATTTGAAAAAAAATATTGTATATGTCAGAATTGTTTTTGGAGTTCTAAGATTACTGCTTTTCTGGTGGTATACTCTCTACTCATGCCTTGAAATTGTTAAGCTGCATGTCGTAAAAAACTTAAGAGGTGTTATATTAATTATTGATGGGAATTGTAAAATTCATGTTGTAAATTTAAGATAGATTTTATGTTTCAGGTTTAGAGAAGAATCAATATTCAAGAAAAATTAAATCATAATAATTTTTAGTGTTTTTAGTGAACCTAAACGTTTTTTTATCTAAAATTTTTCGTAAAGATATTAGTCGGAATTTATGCTTATAGATGAAATTATATTGTCTAAAACGTCAATTGAATAAGCAAATTAAAGACTAGCAAATGTTTGTGGTTGGAATTATTAGCTTTTCATGTGATGTAATATAACGTAGGTAGGTATATTAAATTATTAACTATATGAAAATGAATGGTATTTTTAATTTATATTGATGATTTATTACATTTGCCAGCAGAAAAAAAGGCTTTAATATTATGCTTTAGGCATATACATGAGTACATATTATTTGATTCTGTATTGGATAATAAAAAGGAAGTTAATATTGAAAATAAAATGGAAAATTAAGATTTGTTTTCAGAAAGTGACTACGCCATAAAAGTAAATAATATCTATAACAGTGCCGTTTATATAATTTTGTCATTAGTATGTTCTATATGTGTAGCACAATATATTTCAAATATATTTTAGACATATTGTAGAACAGAGTAGTTAGACATACAGACATATTTATTGTAGTTTATTTATTATAGCAGAGTAGTTTAGACATATTTGTTGTTCAAAAAAGTCAATTGAATAATATTTTTCAATTAAAAATTAACAATTAATAACAATAATAATTTTAAAAGTCAATTGAATTAATACTTTTTATTTTCTGAAGTATTTCTCATTTCAATTATTAAAACGTTTTAATTTAATACTTATTTACAAAGAAACAGCATGTAGAGAAATCAATTATTGTTAATCAATTGTATATTATTAAGCTAAAACATTATTTGCACAGGTGGACATCTTTGATTAGATTTTTTAATTTTTCTTAAAAACTGTCGTTAAATTAAAAATACTTTTAAGTCATGAGATAATATTTTTTATTTAAATTATGAATTGAAGAACATCTTTCCTTAATAAGTAGCCTAAAGAAGATAATACGGTGGAAGTCTTTTTCTAGATTTATTAATGCATTGAATCAAGTCACTGTAAAATAATACGTGGATTTTAGTATAAGTATATTGTTATTGTAAATATAATTATGTTTCATGAAAATTATCATACTAATAATAAGACAATATCAAATTATTTAAGATAATATGAAAATTATTCTAGGTATTATTTTATAATTGTATATAATATTCAATTTATATAATTTATTGTTTTCCATAGCTGATCACTTGATCTGCATTCATTCAAAACTGAAGCTGCACATATCTAAAAGATTCAGCATTACCACAGCACTACACAGTAGCCACGGTATACTAAACTCATAATATAGCATTCTAATTTTAACTACAATTCTAATTTTATTGACACATTAACGATGGGCATCTGGTAAATTGGCACTTATTTTTTTAATCCCACATGTTTGTTTACAGATTAATGTTCTTCATCCCAAGTGGGGCACTGCCATTTATATACCCCGAAAAGTTTTTCGTGTCGGTCGTTTCTAGCTTTAACACAAATATATAATGTTTATTACTTAAGCACTAAGCCCATAACTTTGCCTCTTTCTACCGTTAGTGTATTCTCAAAAATTGTATATTATAATAATTTATTATTGTTTCAATATTTTGAAAACAAAAATAGTATTAATTTAATAATAGCATAAATTTATAAAATAATGCATTACAGTATAAATGTAGTAGTTGCATGCAGTAGATGTAGTAGTTGCATATTGTAGATGCATACATCGTTCAACATATTACTGAAAACAAAATGTACTATCACACTAATAAACCAGTAATGTTCGCTAATTATCTTTAAAATTTTTAAATATTTTTAATATTTTAAATAACCTTGTATAAATTACGCCTAAGTATTTAGTCTAAACAGATTATAATCCTAATACTTATGACAGCAATATTTTGGGATTAATTCAAACATATATATTTCCAGATGATATTCCCCTAAAAATTTGTAAAATCATTATCAACTTGTTTTTTAATAAGGTTGTATAATATGTCGTAACCATTCCAGCAATGTCATGTTCTAAAATAGTTCGTGAGCATATATAGTTAAGCATTTATATTTAGTAATTAAATTATTGGAATAATCATGAGTGTTAAAGTAATTAAGGAGATTTCATACTATACACTAAAATATAATTAATGTTTTAAGATATTTCAGACAAATTATTATAACAACTAAATTGATAAAATAATTAATGATTATAAATATATACTAACAATTTTCCTTATAGGAATTAATACAGATTTTTAAAAATTAATGTAGGATACTGAAGAACTACTCCGAACTTTTTTATAAATTTCAAAATCTTAAAGCAAAACATATAAAATTCAATTCTGAGGGACTCGAGGCATCATTCATTTATTTTATTTAATTGAATACATTTAAATGATAAACACACCCTGGACAAAAATTTTGTCTGACATGTTTTTAGTGTAATAAGAAATTTCTAAGAATTAACTTGTGAAATGTTTGATCCATAAAAAAGACTCGTTGTAGGTTTAAAAATTTCCTTATATCAATTACAGAAGATAAATGGAGGTGTGAAATAATTTATAAAGAGTACAATATGAATTATAAATTTTAAATTCTTTAAAAATATTTTTTAAAAAGGGCTGTCCTGTAAACAGCATTGTTAGCATTTATATGTACTATATAGTTTTATTTCATAATTTGGTTGCAATATCTTTGAATGTGAGATGACATTAAAGTAGCTAATTAGAGGTAGGAATGAGAATGACTTAACTGATATATTTATAGTTTTTATTTAAATGCTTGACACTTTTGAACTGAAATTATTTGTCAATGGAAGACACATGTATAGCGAATTCAATGTTATCCAATATTGACTAGATGTTATTCTGTCACCATAATTTAGCACAAATACCCTCAAGCATGTGATCTCCTTTCACAAATCAAAGGGGAGGGTATATATAAACGGATTTAGCGTGTTATTCCTCGTTATAGTCACAGTAAGCTAGGTTTGTCTCTGAGTTTCGAACCCAGATACCTGACTTCGAATTCAAAGTGCTATCCACTGTTTACTCCAAACTATTAAATTACAAAATTTCCATTTTAATGTGTAAGCAAAAGAGAGTGAAATGTTATCAAAAGAAATTCCAAAGAAATAAAATTATTAAAATGTTTAAAACATAAACTTAAAAACTATTTTTTTAAAATTTATTGAAGTTTGTATAATATTCAAACTAAATCTAAATTTATTTTGTTTCACTCTTACTGTGATATATTGCCGCGGTTTCTGTGTTGTTGTGAACTCCTGGCCATTTTATATTCTTCCGCCATCCTCGAGAAGATAGATTTTAAAATAATTCTAGTTCTCTAATGGTCAGTTTCTTTTCCTACTGTCTGACAACTCAAGATTAATTGAATTTAAATAACCCGCTTGAGGTAATGTGTGCATAATCCCTTTGCTCAATTTCTCTTCGTAACTGTTATACAAAATAATTTTAATAAATAAATGTAGGAAATGGATTACACAAACGTCATGCGTAGGTATTCATCCCAAAACATTCAAACACACTTATAAACAAAATTATAAAATTTGTGTGTATAAATTTGACATTTATTTAACATTATTAAAATTTAGTGTAATACATACATAATTTGAAAGATCATTATATGCCATAATTCAAAGTAAAAACCTTATTAGTTGAAAATTGAATGTTAAATCATTGATTTATCATTCAAAGATGATTGATTATTTAACCATTAAAAGATTGAATCTGTTGATCATTGAATTATTGAATCATTACCGATTAATATTTTGTATTTTAATATTATAATCTAACGCACACAACTTTAACTAAGTCACTACGAATCAATCATTACTGTTTTTTTTAATGATAAAAAATAAATTCAGAATAAAAACAAAATTAAATTGGTATTTAACTAATTTTGATACTTAGTCATAAAAAAATCAATAATTGTATGAAGACTTATTACAGTGATAAAATTTATATCG